>PQWD01005796.1:0-15638 GCA_019425675.1 Leucinodes orbonalis
CCTGGACCGATGACTTGCACAATTTTACTGGTGGAGGCTGAATGAGTTAATAGGAAGACAGGATATTTGGCAGTATGTGACTATGTTCAGTAGTGACTACAATAAATAATAAATATCCACTTGCATTCACACAGCGCCATTCAGCCTTAAACTAAACATAAGTCTGTAATATGGATACGAAACAATAGATAAACACACATACTTTTTTTAAAAACATACATGTAAATAGAAAACACCCAGTACAATACAAACAGACATGTTCATGCACACAAATGTTTGTACTGCCAGGGCATCGAACTCGAAACCTTTGGTGTAAAAGCCACCGTCTCAACAATTACACCATATGGGTAAATTGAATTGGTTAAAAGAGAGAGAAAAGGGAAATGGGATTCGTCAACCCGTCAGGTGATGATCTCGATCATTGTTAAAATGAGTCAAGCAATTCAAAGAAAACTGTGTTCCACATACTGATATCGTTTTCTGGTAAAAGTTGGCTATCTGCAGGCGAATGGACCGGAGTTTTGATAACGGTAACATGCGTTGATACACGTCACTTATGTACATAACACTTATGTAAATATTTTTCAGCTGCGCGGTGAAAACATCTTAAAGCAACTGTACATTTGATAATACTCTTTTTTATCACAACAATACTTTCATAAGTGACCATATAATAATATGAATCTGCTTATCAACTTACTTAAATAAAAACATTAATTTGGTTGAACACTTATACTTGGTGTTAGACTCAATGCTGAGTCGCCTAGGTAGGTACTACCGCTGTGCCAGATATCGTCCCGAGAAATACCAGTGCTATGCACTTTTGTGTTTCAAGCACTGTAGCTAGTGGGTATAAGAGACCTAACGTCTGTTGTCTCCGATGATAGGCGCAATGCGGCAGAAAAATAAACGTTTATCAGTTTTTGGTCTCTTTCAATGCCACTCAGTCATGGTCAGGCGTATCACTTACCACCAGGTGAGCGTCCTGACCGTCCTGTTCACTTTGTCACATAAAAAACACTCTCTGACTAAAATATAAGGGAGAAACCTCTGCATATTGTATCATATACAACACTTTTAAATTTTCGTTTGCAGTTACATAGGTTCTTAAAGTAGTTTTCTTTGTACCGGACCGGATTTGTAAATTATCGAAAAATTAACTAAGTGACATCCGTTGGAGCAAACGAGTTCTGGATTGAAAACCGCGTCTATGCAAGCGTAGCGTAGGACGCCCAGACCGATGGACCAACGACAGATCGCTTGTGGGGGCTAGATGAAAAGATAAGGACCAGGATTTCTTGCGCAGAATAGCGAAGACTAATCCAGCAGTGAGCTGCGATAGGTTGAAGAGAAAAGGCAAAAAAGAAGTGTTCCCGATTCTTAGTTGCCTCAAATTATGTCCGCTTGTTTAATTTCATTAAAAAAACTTTATTGCTTTAAGATATGTATGTTTTATCAATGAAAATGTATTTGATTTAAAAACCATTTCTAGGAATTGCTGTTACAAAAAGTACAATGTAGAACTGTATATTTCCCATGGTCTCGACATGATACATTGTGATACAAGATGACACATAGGATTTTATCACGCAGCCTTTAAGAAAAATACAATTGTTTACAAAGATTTACAGTAGCGCTAGAAGTGAAAAATAAAATTTGGATCATTTTATTACTTTTTTTAAACAATTATATTCTGTATAAATAAAGGTAGATACGCCACCCGTGCCTCAAAAGCGAACCGCCAAAGAGAATACAGTTGAAGGCAAATGTAAGCTTATTCGAAGTAAATGTGTGTCGCTGCATTCGGAGCATTTTTTTATCATTGTTTTTAAACAGATATTTATGACAAGCTCCTTGCTTAAATTAATAATATATCCACTGACATTCACACAGCGCCATTTAGACCCAAGTTAAGTGTGAAACGGACAAACATACGGATAACAACGGATAAACAATATGACGACCACAGACATCAGAATATACATTAGACTGGACAAGCTGCCAAGTTTATAGGCAGTCCCAGTGTCGCAATTTCTTTTCGGTTCTTACCTGTGAAAAGTTATTATATTTCTTGGTAAATTTACTGATTCATTGCGATGATGGCATGTTACAATTTCACAGGATGGCATTTTGGAAAAAAACGGTAATTTCTTCTAATATTCGTGCGTCTTGACTCGTCTCACAGAGCGTAAACTGGTAGCCAGTGTATGCTCGTTGAGCTTACAGTTGTCGCACTTTAAACGCGGCTTGCCCCATCTCCTGTATTGGGAAATCTGTGATGACGACCCATTTGGTGTAATGGTTAAGAAGACTACAGGATTCGATCCCCGGGCAGTACACACATTTGTGCGCATAAACATGTCTGTTTGTATTGGTCTGGGTGTTACTATGTATAATGTGTATGTATTTACATTTAAAAATCTATATTACGTTACTATATTACAGGCTAAATGCTTACTTTGGGGCTAGATAAGGTTGTGTGAACGTTGATGGATATTTATTATTTATGTATTAAACGTATTATAACATAACAGATTTGACTAAAAAGCCTTAGTCATAATAAGTTCTCCGTGACAAACAAATGACAAACAAAGCCAAACCATAATCTTCGAATTAATAGTCACTCTCGTATACTGCGGCCCATGTATTGAATGTATGACGCTTCATGTCATCAAGACAATAGCATTACCTCTTACATGGTAGTTGACATGATTTGGACATGACAAGAACATGGGAAGGGCGCTTCAACTAATGGTGACACACTTTCGTTGGTTTTACTAACAATTGTATCTAACTAACGATAGCTAAAGGTTTTCTAAAAATTTTGTTCAAAGTAAGAAGAGAAAAGAAGTAACAGAAAACAATTCCGAACAAAGAAAAAACTAGATGTTGTTAGCTATTTTTTTATGTTATAAGTAAACAGGGCCGTCTGGACGCTCACCTGATGGCAAGTGATGCGCCTGACCATGACAGAGCGGCATTGAAGGGTACCAACAACTGATAGACAGTTATTATCCTCCATCAGCGCCGCACTGCGCTAAGATTGAAACTTAATATTAAGCCAATACAAATATCGAAAATGTCAATTATATCAGGATCGGAAGGATATCGTAACTACACCCATAAAATAATCAAAGCGTTTCGTTTTAAAATAACGCGATCGGCCTGCAGTAGCTTTTTTTAAGTATTCCAGGCCTAAATTAAACAATTAACTTTATTCTTCTGCCATTTTACCTATAATACATATACAATATGTTGTTATTACATATATGTTATTGATTACACCGTGTAGCAAACATCAATGTACTAAAATATTGTAAAGTTACCTATACACATGTTTAAAGCTAGAATAAAAAACCACCTTTCTAAAAAAGGGTTGTACACTATTGACGAATATTTACGTGATAAAAATCCGTGGTCTTAAACTGCTCAGCTATTTCAGTGTTTATGATATATTGTTACATTAAGGACTTGTTTTTAAAAAAGGCTACACTGTTGAGTTTTCTTGAGTGCTTCTTTCTCAACAGGCCAAACCACTGAAGCGCTTTTTTTTCAAAGCATCAAAACTCATATTTTTAGTTTAGTATTTTAATCGTTTTTTATTATATTTTTGTATATTTTTTGACGTTCATAAGTGCTTTTTGTAAGCCTAATTTGAAATAAATGTTTTTGACTTTGACTTTGAAAATGAGTAGGTAAGACAAATAGGGCATTTCCCCACCACTCTGTAATTACTGTTCCCGATATTACTAAAGAAATAATAGCTGCATTGTACCCTGTATTTTTACAACTTCAAAGATTAGACTCTTTTCCCATTAGGACGTTAAATAAAAAAGAAGATATAAACTAATCATACTCGTACTAAGTAATATTATTAAACTTATAGTAAAGATACTGTTCCAATTTAAATAATTATTTCATCGTTAGAAAGCCGCACTTTCCTCTAACGGCATAATCTACTCGAGTTTTTAAAATATAGGGATCCTAATTGTAACTCCAAATGCCCGCGCGAAACTGGGGGGCGGTTATTTGCGAAGAGGCAAATGCACTGCCAGGCTAGCTTGACTGTTTTCAAAATAATTCAAATTAAATGAATGAATGAAATGAACTGAGTGCAAATCTTAATTTCGACAAAATATAACTCAGACAACATAAAACATCGACATGGCTCAATTTCGACAACACATTAGATAGACATGTCATCTGCCTGCGTCTGTGTTTCCGGCCACATACAACCCTGTGACATTAAAAAAAACAGTGAATAGGCTTTTTCTGAGCAAGCTCGCTCCATCTTAGAGCACGCCTCTTCTACTAGGATAGTCTGTGCTCAAGAGCAAGCCTAAATGAGCATTATAAATAAAACAAATTAAACCACTTATATGAAGAGATCAAATCTAATCATTTAAATTGAAGACCAATACCAATATATAATTTAATATGCTCAAACTTATTGGTGGTTAGCTACCAATAAGTTTGTGTTCCGGGCGAAACAGTAAGTCAGGCAGCAAATTTGATACGTATCGTCACTTGACTAATTAATTAATAACACTGTTATCCACATCTTTGTACTAAATAACACAGAAGATTATTTTCCATAACAACAAAAACAAAACTATATCTAAACAAATCTGTAACAGATACTTTTGAATCTTCAATTGTTATTATTATATACAAAGACATGAGACGACCCCTCTGGTGTAACGGTTGAAACGTCGGCTACTACACCAAGGGTTCCGGGATCCCAGTACAAACATTTGTGTGCATGAACATGTCTGTTTGTATTGGCCTGGGTGTTATACGTATATATGTCAAATATGTATGTATTACAAAAAAGTACGAGTATGTTTATCCGTTGTCTAGTATCCATAGTACAGGCTAATGCTTAGTTTGGGGCTAGACGGCGCTGTGTGATTTTAGTGGATATTTATTTATCTGTCACTGCCTCCTAATGGTGACTAGCACCAAAAAGCCTCCTATTACAAAATGACCCAAAATTATGCACTCATTATATTTCATTCTTTGTTCTATCCCGGAACACTTTAATTTGGTCGTTTGTACGCGTTTGAAGTTAGAAATAATTACAGATACAGGCGTTTATCGATTTCACCTCTAATCAAGGTTCCCGCTATCAGGTCCGGCTCGCGGGCGTTTTGTATTCTAGCGGCATTCGACTGAGGATTTGTTCTCGAGGAAGCGGATAATCTACCAATCAATCTAGATGGAGGGAGTCTTGTCTTTGTGTAACAGCCTTAATGGCTGTTTGATTGAAATAGAGTTATATGTTTTTAGGTTATTAAGCTCGGGACGGTCAGTGTCACACACCTGGTTGTAAGTGATACGCCTGACCATGACGGAAGCAATGTTGAAGGATGTTTCTAATTTACAAAGTGAACTGGAGGGTCAGGACGCTCACCTTATGGTAAGTGATACGCCTGATCATGGCAGAGCTTGTTTGTACCTACTTAACTATTGATAAATTATCATTGTATTCAATTACATAATTTTCTTTTACATTAATTTCTGCCTTCGTTCAGCAGTGGACATAATTGCTTAATGATGATGATGATGACATAATCTCTATGCGACGATTATTATCATACTAAAATTGTTTCGGGAGCTTTTTTTTGGTGAGCGCAGATGGCTCTCAGCCTTAAACATTTACACAACGAGCCTAAAGGGCGTCCCCGAGTTAGTGTTGCCAGCTTTTTGGGTTGTCAAAAAGGGCTAGATTGAGCGTCAAAAGATTTTCTGTCCTAAAAATGCTGAAATAATCATGTCATGAAGACGTTTTTTTAGCTCGTCTAAAAAAAGGTCATCATGACCGATGAAAAACTTCATATTTGCTAACATTTCAAGACAGTGAACTAGATTGGTCTTTTCGGGCTAAATCGTTAGAAAAGGAGTTCACCTATACTAAAAAGTGCTAGATCTAGCTACAAAAGGGCTAAGGTGGCAACACTGCCCCGAGTGAGGCTCGAACCGCCTGGCAGCCTCACACATGTTTGTGGAGAGAAGCGGCTAAATTCTGGGCAATGATCGAATTAACCACTAAAAGTTCGACCTGCACTATGAGGTAACATCCCAACCACTTATCAGTTGTTATCAGCAAGTGTGGTCAGTCACCTCGCGGATTAACTATCACGCGATAGCAGCCTTTATCAGTTTAGGAGCTGGTATGACGAAACTTTAATCAGTATACGGTGTAAACAGATACCACCTGACAGATTTAACATTAAATTCTGGGTTGGTTTACAAGCTTGTTTGCTAAACACCAATATTCATTTATCGACCTATCGCAGTCGACTACATAGGTCTTCTTATTCTCTCTCATTCTCTTCAACCTATCGCAGTCCACTGCTGGACATAGGTCTCCCCCATTTATCCCGGTTCTCCGCTTTTCTCATCCAGCTTCCACCATCAGCGGACGTACTATGCTACGCTTTCCAACATCATGTACTAGGTTGCCTAGCCCTCCCCACAACGCCCTAGCCGAGGTTCGAGTCCCACTCTGGGACGCCCTTAGGCTCGTTATTATTTTTTTTTAGGCTTAGAGCCATCTGCGACTCTAAATAGTATCATCATAATATTTGCTTTTAGTTAATAGACTTTCGATTGTTATTTTTAAGGATAACTAACCCAAGAGAACGGAACTACTTATAGTTTGTGAAGCTAACAATCCCTGATTCTAAGTAAATCTTGTAATTTCGCATGTACCCAGGAAGGGCGTGAGTAAACACGTTCACTTTATGAAGTTAGTAACAACCTTGTTGTTCTTGACTAAGTAGCTTAAGTGTTTATGGAAGTTTATGACCGCAGTGTATAGTGGGGTTATTTTCCTAGTATAAATTTTATTCATGGTTTCATTAATTCACATAAAAGTGTCTGTGGCTCAATAGTGTGGACTGTAACCCTCCTACCGGGAGGGATGTGGTTCAAATCCCACCACGTGCCAATATGTTTTCGAATTTTCGAAATTATATGTACGTTATCTTACGGTGAAGGAAAACATCGTGAGGAAACCTGCGCACGCCTGCGAAGAGATTCAAAGGTTGTGAAGTCGTCCAACCGGCACTGGGCCCGCGTGAACGACTAAGGCCTAAAAACCCCTACAGGTAGGCTCGTGGCCCTCGGTGGGGACGTTTAATGAGCTGATGATGACATAAAAGTGTAGAAATAGAATATAGGCTATTTCTTATTACATTAATGGGAACATAGGAAAAACCCTTGCTGCCGCCGCTGCTGTGTATACACGCTATATAGAGAATAAGCAGGCTGAAGTGGCAGTGGGCTGGACATATTTGTCGCAGAACCCTGACGTCAGGGTAAGCGTGTTCTGGAGTGCAGACCTGGTCTTGGAAAGCGTAGCGTGGGGTGACCTCCGGCAAGATGGAGTGATGATATCCGTAAAACGGCCGGTAGCAGTTGGCATCGAAAAACGGTGGACAGATCTATGTGGCGTGCTATTGGAGAGGCCTTTGTTCAGCAGTGGACAGGATTAAGCTGATGGTGATGATGACACGCTATATTTGCATTTATTTAAGCTTAAACAACAAAAAATATGTATCACACGCTAAGGAAGCACTTTACACATACGACAAGAGAGTATACATAAAAAGACAGGAAACTTGCGGCGACGGACTGGCTTGCCAAGGAAGCGAACCCGGGTCTGACCGCGAATGCGGTCTGCAATGCACTACATGCAATGAACGTCCGGTGCAACCGCATACATGTATATATATATACTTACACATATATTCCGGCTTACGTGTACATTTAACAATAGACGCAGGCAAATCATGAATTGGGCTGGAGCTATCTGTGCTTGACACAGTGAAAAAGGCAACCATGTTAAAATATCATGAACATCATTACAGCTCATAAACAGCAGAGTAAAGCAGATAAGACTTACACCTGGATCCAAGACAGCATGAACATCATTACAGCTCATAAACACAGAGTAAAGCAGATAAGACTTACACCTGGATCCAAGACAGCATGAACATCATTACAGCTCATAAACAGCAGAGTAAAGCAGATAAGACTTACACCTGGATCCAAGACAGCATGAACATCATTACAGCTCATAAACAGCAGAGTAAAGCAGATAAGACTTACACCTGGATCCAAGACAGCATGAAAAAAGAGCATTGGGCCTGCTTTGGCCACAAATTTTAAAGTAAATCCAAAAAAGAAGGTTTACTTTGTTTTTTATTACTAGTCTTACGCGGTTATCTGATAGCTTAATCAGATACAATAACAGCTTATCTAAAGGCAGACCTTGCACAACACAATATGACATTGTTTAAATGGGCTTAAGCTTAGAGTGATTAAATCTGGTACGATAGCCAGGTCGACGACTTGCCCTATATAAAAAATACTTGGGGATTTGTACATATTTATAATGAAGATTAGGCGATATATTAAGAAGTGCACCTTTTTCATGCGACAGCGCATCAATGGCGTCTTTCTAGAGTTTGGCATATACATCTACCTAACTGCATAACTTCGACAACCCTCTCGAAGGAGGTTAGTAGGAGGATTCAATCTGGGCGGATTTCGGCAAGTTACGTCAAGTCCTAACGTCAACGATTCTGCAACGCTTAACGACGAAAATCTTGCAATTCCTCCTGTCTCTTCTAACATACGGTCCGATGGACCGACGACTTGAGAAAGGTTGCTGGTGTATGCTGGATGAATAAAGCGGATGAGCGGGAAGATTAAAAAACAGACCTCTTTTTTTATTATTACTAGCTTTTGCCCGCGGCTTCGCTCACATTAAATTCGGGATAACCGGTACTTACATTTACACTATACATAGGATTTCCCCTCGCCCCAACTTTAAAGGTTTCGGGGTCAACTTCAGAATTTTTTTTAGCAAAAAATATGTTATAGTGAGCTTACCTTAAAAGATAGACATATGCTGTCGCGGACTTTTTTGTAGACCTTTAAAAGGAGAACAATACTCTCATACATGACTTTTGTGAAACTTTAACCGTTTACTCAGCGTACGCAGCGGAAGCTCCAAGTATGAAAAAATACCCCCGATTTTGAAACATTCTTCATTCCTGCTCCGCTTCTATTACTCGTAGCGTGATGATATATAGCCTATAGCCTTCCTCGATAAATAAGCTATCTAACACTAAATTTTTTTTTTAAATCGAAGCAGTAGTTCCTGAGATTAACGCGTTCAAACAAACTCTTCAGCTTTATATATTCGTATAGATTATCCTAGAAGGGGTAATTAGAACAAGCATAATTTTATATTTACTTTTATTCAGATAAAAGCTGCAACAGTCTATTTATCATGAATTCATGACACTATAAAGCCACTTAACTGAATAATCATTGTAGCGTGTGTTAACATCATTACGATATAACTAAGCGATTACCTCGTGGGTTTAACTTGTGATATCATAACATAAACGTCTTATAATTAACGCCACTTAACACTGTCGACACAATAGAAGGAAAACGGACAACGCACGGCTGGAATCAAACCCGACACTTGCCGACATCGTGTCTAACATGTGCAAGGACCTCCTCACTAGATGCAATTAACATTGAAAATCCAACCGTAACACGAATCAAATTAGGTTCAATATTTCAGTGAAGTGTTTTACTATTTTAGACTCCAACAAGTGTTAGCTCTTATTAAATTGCATGCGTTGTTTAAGGAGTTAACAGATGACTTTGGATTTAGTAAGTAAAGAATTAAATACATTTTGGCATGTGCAGTTAATACGGTATATTTTACATGAGATCTTTCTGTTAATTGTGCGGTTAAGTTTAATGAAGAAGAATAATAAATTATCGAGTTACTGTTTTAAGTATGTTTTCATTGACTCATTACGGTTTTTTAAACTTTAATATTTAGAGCGTCGGTGGCCCAGTGGTGTGGTCTGTCGCCTTCCTACCGGGGGCTGAGGTTCAAATCCCGACACGTACCAGTATTTTCGAATTTTCGAAAAATATATGTACGTTATCCGACACTTTACGGTGAAGGAAAACATCGTGAGGAAACCTTCATGCACGCCTGCGAAGAGGTTCGAAGGTTGTGTGNGACAGAACTTGCGGCGACGGCCTGGCTTGCCAAGGAAGCGAACCCGGGTCTGACCGCGAATGCGGTCGCAATGCACTACATGCAATGTACGTCCGGTGCAACCGCATACATGTAATATATATACTTACACATATATTCCGGCTTACGTGTACATTTAACAATAGACGCAGGCAAATCATGAATTGGGCTGGGAGCTATCTGTGCTTGACACAGTGAAAAAGGCAACCATGTCAAAATATCATGAACATCATTACAGCTCATAAACAGCAGAGTAAAGCAGATAAGACTTACACCTGGATCCAAGACAGCATGAAACATCATTACAATAAACAGCAGAGTAAAGCAGATAAGCTTACACCTGGATCCAAGACAGCATGAATCCTGCTTTACAAATTTAAATCCAAAAAAGAAGTTTACTTTGTTTTTTTACTAGTCTACGCGGTTATCTGATAGCTTAATCAGATACAATAACAGCTTATCTAAAGGCAGACCTTGCACAACACAATATGACATTGTTTAAATGGGCTTAAGCTTAGAGTGATTAAATCTGGTACGATAGCCAGGTCGACGACTTGCCCTATATAAAAAATACTTGGGGATTTGTACATATTTATAATGAAGATTAGGCGATATATTAAGTAGTGCACCTTTTTCATGCCACAGCGCATCAATGGCGTCTTTCTAGAGTTTGGCATATACATCTACCTAACTGCATAACTTCGACAACCCTCTCGAAGGAGGCTAGTAGGAGGATTCAATCTGGGCGGATTTCGGCAAGTTACGTCAAGTCCTAACGTCAACGATTCTGCAACGCTTAACGACGAAAATCTTGCAATTCCTCCTGTCTCTTCTAACATACGGTCCGATGGACCGACGACTTGAGAAAGGTTGCTGGTGTATGCTGGATGAATAAAGCGGATGAGCGGGAAGATTAAAAAACAGACCTCTTTTTTATTAATTACTAGCTTTTGCCCGCGGCTTCGCTCACATTAAATTCGGGATAACACGGTACTTACATTTATCACTATACATAGGATTTCCCCTCGCCCCAACTTTAAAGGTTTCGGGGTCAACTTCAGAATTTTTTTTAGCAAAAAATATGTTATAGTGAGCTTACCTTAAAAGATAGACATATGCTGTCGCGGACTTTTTTGTAGACCTTTAAAAGGAGAACAATACTCTCATACATGACTTTTGTGAAACTTTAACCGTTTACTCAGCGTACGCAGCGGAAGCTCCAAGTATGAAAAAATACCCCCGATTTTGAAACATTCTTCATTGCTGCTCCGCTTCTATTACTCGTAGCGTGATGATATATAGCCTATAGCCTTCCTCGATAAATAAGCTATCTAACACTAAAATTTTTTAAATCGAACCAGTAGTTCCTGAGATTAACGCGTTCAAACAAACAAACAAACTCTTCAGCTTTATATATTCGTATAGATTATCCTAGAAGGGGTAATTAGAACAAGCATAATTTTATATTTACTTTTATTCAGATAAAAGCTGCAACAGTAAGAGCCACTTAACTGAATAATCATTGTAGCGTGTGTTAACATCATTACGATATAACTAAGCGATTACCTCGTGGGTTTAACTTGTGATATCATAACATAAACGTCTTATAATTAACGCCACTTAACACTGTCGACACAATAAGAAGGAAAACGGACAACGCACGGCTGGAATCAAACCCGACACTTGCCGACATCGTGTCTAACATGTGCAAGGACCTCCTCCACTAGATGCAATTAACATTGAAAATCCAACCGTAACACGAATCAAATTAGGTTCAATATTTCAGTGAAGTGTTTTACTATTTTTAGACTCCAACAAGTGTTAGCTCTTATTAAATTGCATGCGTTGTTTAAGGAGTTAACAGATGACTTTGGATTTAGTAAGTAAAGAATTAAAGTACATTTTGGCATGTGCAGTTAATACGGTATATTTTACATGAGATCTTTCTGTTAATTGTGCGGTTAAGTTTAATGAAGAAGATAAATTATCGAGTTACTGTTTTAAGTATGTTTTCATTGACTCATTACGGTTTTTTAAACTTTAATATTTTAGAGCGTCGGTGGCCCAGTGGTGTGGTCTGTCGCCTTCCTACCGGGAGGGCTGAGTTCAAATCCCGACACGTACCAGTATTTTCGAATTTTCGAAAAATATATGTACGTTATCCGACACTCTTACGGTGAAGGAAAACATCGTGAGGAAACCTTCATGCACGCCTGCGAAGAGGTTCGAAGGTTGTGTGTGAAGTCGTCCAATACGCACTATACGGGTAGGCTCGTGCCCCTCGGTGGGGACGTTTAATGAGCTGATGATGATTTCTTGAGAGTGCACTGGTTGTTTTCTACACTATAGTGAAAGGGAGTATCCATGATATCTTCTCTTAAAAATATAGATTTAACAGGAAAGTGGTGTTAGCTTTTATTAATCGATTTATATATGTGTCAGCCGCAAAAGACGATCTTGTTACATATATTATTATAATTTAAAAAAGTAGAGCTGATGATGTAATGACAAATTGATGATGATGAATTGATGAAAATTATCTTTCACAGGGAACAGGCCATAATTTTGGCACACCATAATTATAGGAAGATTGGTAGTAACCCACCACACTGTCCAATTTTTGTATCTCCATATTTGAAGATAAAACTGAGCACAAATTGGTTAGTCAGTTAGATTCCGTCTAGGAAATTTTTGCCTATAAACAGTTGGAGACTTTTAACAGTTTTCCTAATTCATCTCCACCATCCGCGTCGAGTTTCCTCGTTTAAACTTTCTTAAGATTCTGTCCCCAATTAGCGGGAGTTTATTAATAAAAAAGTCCTTTGTAAAGGTTCTAATGATGATTAATACTTTGTAAAGTAATTATGATTAACGAATACTCGTCGGTTGGAGGGCAGGCGTTGTAGGTAACACTTGTGCTAAAGAATTATTTGTGTTACTGTAATTAAAACAAGAATTGAATTTAATAACTGAAGCAAAAAATATTTACTTAAAATATCCTCAGGTAACAAAATGGTGTCGATCCTGCTCAAAAAACATAGGAAATAACTAGAAGTATTAATAATATCTATATCAGTTGACCTATGTGTTGTAATGGTCGAGACGTCGGCTATTAGGGTTCTGGGTTCGATCCCTGGGCATCACAAACATTTGTGTGCATGAATATGTCTGTCTGTAATGGTCTGGGTGTTTCTATGTATGTATTTACTCCTCGTTTAATGGGTCTAGAATGGTGCTGTTTGACTGTCAGTGGATATTTATTTATCTGAATCATTACAGGGACTGTGTTAACGTCGTAGTGTACAGCATCGGGAGGGCTGAGGTTCAAATCCCGCCACATACCAATAAAATTAAATTATTAAATTATCGAGTTACTGTTTTAAGTAAACTTACTAAAGTACTTTCGAATTTTCGAAAAATATATGTATGTTATCCAACGCTCTTACGGGTGAAGAAAAACATCGTGAGGAAACCTGCGCACGCCTGCGAAGAGATTCAAAGGTTATGCGTGAAGTCGTCCAACCCGCACTGGGCGCACGTGGACGTCTAAGGCCTAAACACCCTATACGGGTAGGCTCGTGCCCCTCGGTAGAGACGTTTTTTTTTAGATGATGATGATGATGTGTGTTAACAAATACCATCCTATAGCGACGGTATAACGTATCTTATAATCTATTTCTGTTTCTGAACCATCTAACGGCTATCATCAAGACGTTTGCCACGTTCAGAAAAATACTGACCATATTTCCATATCTGTTTGTTCATTTCGTGTTTTATTTTTTCACCACAAACGTGTGTGAGACCAGAACTATCATGCATTGTATCTTACATCATTGTATTGCATTTGAAAAATAACACCCTATACTTTATGCTCAGTGAACTGTATCCCAAAATAAACTGCGGCCATATTGAACAAACCAGCTGTCTAATCGTCAAAAAGGGGCGTGGCCTAACAATAGAAATTACCAAAGTGCAACATTACGGCAGCCATAAATGTAATCGTAAACACAAATTATGGTCTTAGTACGCGTCGACAATGGCGGCCTGCAAATATTTGTTATAAAACATTAACGTCACTCAATTGCTAACCCTCGACCTGAGACGCCTAAGGTACGTCCATAAAAACCTTACAGAACAGCTGTTTTAGAATTCCGCTCAATAACTTTAAGAACAGTAGCTGTAGGGTTTATTTTTTTATTATTTATTCGTACAAAGCGTGACAATTTAAGTATAGAGTAAGAAACAACAAAGTACTGGCTAGCTTATCTCTGTAAGAGAACTTTTCCAGCAGGCCATTGTGAACCGTAAAAACAATAAATGATAAGAGCGGTAGACGCAAACAACCATGCACTTAATATAAAACAAAAATAATAATAATGAAACAAAATAATAATCACGAATTAAATAAAAATAGGTACATATTAAATACACATTTTAATATTAGGGTTCTGTTATAAAAAATATTTCTGGATATCAAAAACAAAGTAAATTACTGGGACCTTACATCCTAGTATTAGTTAACATTTATAAACAAGTCTAACCAACGTAACTAGTGCCAACAATATTTATTGTCTCATTTTCCTGACCACGCACTATAGTTTAACGGTCCGCAATACATTGCAGAGTTAAATTGACGGCCGACATTAATTGCAGGTAAATCACGACAATTACTGGACAAAATGGCGACACAAACCGGAGGAGTGAAGAATATTTATTCAACCCACCCGACCCGCTTTGTAAAAACTGAACAATACATTCTTGACAAATTTCGAAGTCATTACATTGATGCAATGTGAAATGTACCTTATTCCTGCATTGTTTAGGTGAAAATTGAAACTGAATGCTTAACCACTCGTATATTACGGGAAAAACAATAGAAAGACGAGGATTCTTGCACATCAATCAATCAAGTCTAAACTTGCATGTTTACGTCACAAATCAGTACCTTTCAAATTTGAATTCATAATAGTTGAATGACGTAAAAAGTATAGATTCGTGATATGCTCACAAAATAATCGAAAAAAGTGTTCCGAATGCAGCGACAGCACATACACATATTTCGAATGAGCGTACATTTACCTACATAATGAGCCTACAACTGTGTTCTCTTCGGCGGTTCGTTTTTGAGGCACGGGTGGCGTATCTACCATTATATATACAGAATATCATTGTAATAGGCGAAAGTAAAACTTAATAATTTAGCGGGACTCAAAAAGATCATGTATGACCCATGTAGGTAAGGTTCACTCGGCTACGAATATAACCAGGGCCTAGGGTTCGATCCGGGCAGTACAACATTTATGTGCATAACATGTCTGTATTGGTGGGTTTAATATGTCTGTTGTTAGTACTAATATTACAGGCAAAATCTTTAGTTTGAGGCTAGGCACTGCAAGTGGACGACCCTACACGGTCGCCGCCGCATCGGCGGCCGAAATAGCTAAATCACTAAAATTACACTCCACAAACCGACAACCGAGATTCCGTCCCTGTAGGTTCGCACAGTCCCTATTCGCGTAACCGGCATGTGCCGGGCCGCTTTCTCCCAAACATATGTTAG
>PQWD01005796.1:16546-34598 GCA_019425675.1 Leucinodes orbonalis
TCATTAAATGTCCCTACTGAGGGGCACGAGGCTACCCGTATAGGTTGTTTAGGCCTTAGTTTTCCACGCGGACCAAGTGAGGTTGGACGACTTCCTCACAATGTTTTCCTTCACCGTAAGTGCGTCGGATAACGTACATATAAATTCAGAAATCCGAAAACACATTGGTACGAGGCCGGATTTGAACCTCAGCCCTCCCAATAGGAGGGCAACAGTCCACACCATTGAGCCACCGACGCTGTACGATGATGACTTAACATCTTTAATTTGATCTTTGGCTTAAAGCGCATGTGTTGTATAAAAAGATTATATATACAAACAAAACAAAAAGGACACAGAATACCACTTAAAGCATACCAGTCAAGGTTAGAGAAATAGAATAAATACTTACGCGAGCGTTAAACAATCAAATTTTCAACTCTTTCATAGCATCAGCCAATAACGTTCCACTTCAAGATATAGGCATTGTCGCATACTATAGGGACATTGGGCCATAGCTGACTACGCGTGTCCAATACGGTTTGGTTATTTCATTCGTCTTATATTTGTTTTCTATATGTAGGTATATTTGTCTTTGTGTTATAGATAATAGTGTTGGAGCTAATTATTGTTTATGATCTTTTTAATAGGATTTTTGTAAATGTCATTGACATTTAGGCTGTAATGATGATGATTATAAATTTCAATGAATCCGACTCTACTAAATACTACGACTATAATAAGAACCATTTTTTATGACATTATTTACTCGGCATATTATGACGTAACTTTACGCAGATCTAATTTAATTGAACTAAGCCCATAATCGAATGTAATAGCCTTGTTCGAGAACTGACTGCCAGTGGTCAGGATAACTTGTAATATTTGTTATTTATGTTAAAACATAATCTAAATATATTAAAAATATATATCAACAGACATCGCCATTTCGTCACAAATTAAGCAGGAAGCTTGACCTATCAAAGAATGAACATTTTTTTAACCGACTTCAAAAAAGGAGGTTCTCAGTTTGACCTGTTAGTATGTATGTATGTTTGTCCGCGATTATCTCGCGTTTGGCTGAAGCAATTTCAATGCGGTTTTCGGTAAAATATTTGTTACATTCAGGAGGTTTTAGTGTTTTAATTAATTGTAAATAATAACGTATGTACGTCATAATATATGCCATAAAAACTGCGGGGCCAAACAGACAAACAAAATATTGACAGAAAAATAATCAAGGGTGTTAGTTCGGGGAAGAAGATTTGTTACAAAAACATTTTATTTAGTCTAAGGCCCATATTCTAGAACGAGACTCAACGCTTATCTTTACTTAAATTGAGTTAGGAAGGGATAGCGCTATAAACGATAAATAGCTTATATAGCTTATATATTATACATATCATCATCATCAGCGTTTAATGAAAACGTCCCCACCGAGGGGCACGAGCCTACCCGTATAGGGTGATTAGGCCTTAGTCGTCCACGCGGGCCCAGTGCGGATTGGACGACTTCACACACAACCCTTGAATCTCTTTGCAAGCGTGCATGAAGGTTTCCTCACGATGTTTTCCTTCACCGTATGAGCGTCGGATAACGTACATATATTTTCGAAATTCGAAAATACATACATACAAGCTTTGCTAACGCAGAGACAGCTCAGGTGGAGCGGGCATGTCCACCGTATGGATGATGTACGTGTCGGGATTTGAACCACAGCCCTCCCGGTAGGAAGGTGACAGTCCACACCACTGAGCCACCGACGCTTAATTATATATATATATATTATTATTATTATAAATTGTTTATTGCGTTCTTATGCGCTTTAGTTTAATATTCTTACAAGGGATTAGATTAGGTAGGTTTCTTAGTAAGAAATTTAGGAAGCAACAACACATTTAGCAAGCAACAGGTGAGAGAACAGGTGGTAATGCTTTCTCATTAAACTAAACTCACTGTACACTGTAGTGTGCCATTACAGGCTGATGATGCCTCACTTTCGTGGAGGAGGACACTATAAACTTCAACTAAAAATATCTTTATTACAAAAAATTTTTTACAGAAACATTTTGAACCGTTAATTGTTATATTTTTATGACTCAACCACGACAAGACACTCGATGCTTACTCTTTTAAACTTTTTAATTGCTTACTGAGTTTTGTCATTTACCTACACGTAAGTTTAAAATGAATTATTTCAAAGATTTTGTAACTAGAACACTATTCGCAATACCACACACCTTTATCAGATGAATATTCGTTTATTGCAAAATAACCTTTATTCATGAAGGTTTAAAAATCTTTAATTTAAACTGGTGAAAGGGCAATTCGGCAAGCTTTTGTAGTATTTTATTAAAGAACTTTATGCCTCTCATAAAATATCACAAGATCTCATACTTATTTCTTACCTTACATCACTAGCCAGGTCATTAGGTGTACAAGAGCAATGGTTTAGTAAGAATCCACTGTAGTGATACCACAGCCTTGCTGAAAATCGGTGTAAAACAACGCTTTGCGATGTGCTTCGACGAGAAGTGAGGTTACCGAACGCCTGAACTTGCCTCCCCTTTCCCATTTATCTCTCCTTTGTATAGGTTAACAACAGAATCGTTGTTCTTTTGTAGTTGCGAGTGTCTATGCGTTGCAGTATTTAACGAAACGATTTTAGGGTAATGTTTTACTGCGGGAGAATATCTTTTAACGCGGGAATTATTGCGGGCACAGTAGTTCAAAAAAAAAATAAGGGAGTCCAGCAGAGGTTATGATTAGGATATGAAAAGTGAGTGACATTAAGTGCAAAACTATAAATAAACTAAAATTAATAATTAAAACTTTAATTTTTGTCAATTTGAGTGCTGTTGATGACTACAGATCGCCTATGGTTTCAAATCTGTATAGGAAAATTGGTGAAAAAGTGAGAATTATATAAATTAGACGACCCATATCGAGAGGTTGGCTACTTCACCAAGAGTTCCGGGTTCGAGCCCCGGGCATTACAAACATTTGTGTGCAAGAACATGTCTGTTTGTATAGGTCTGGTTGTTTCTATATATAATATTTATGATATAAAAAAAATATATGTATTTTTATCAGTTGTTGAGTACCCTAACTACAAGCTTGCTCCATATTAAGGGCTAAATGGCGCTGTGTGAATGTCAGTGGATATTGTTTTATTTCATATGTTGGCGATTTCCAGGGTTGTCTGGATGCACTGCTTATATGGAGTGCAGGCTACTGTTAGGTACTAAGAGAATTTAAAAATGCATGTATATAATGACATATTCTACAACGATATAGCTTATTATGCTCCAATTGAATTACCTCTAAGGTTATGTCAGATGCAACGAATGTGGGTGACGGTCGTCATAGGATTATCTAGGCTGTGTTGACTGCGCACTTTGTAGGTCTCTATGCGTGCTAGGCTTAGTCTGCCTAGTTCTCAACTAAAACATATATTGTTCGAGCATTTTTGTCAAATATGTTAGTTTATAATAATATGAACATGCCCACAGCCATGTATGGGCATGAAAGGCTGATGCTGATAAGAAAGTGACTTAATCTCTTCCCTGGGAAATAATTAAATATAAGATGACAATGTTTAAATATATATTTTTTACCATAGATTGGGTAATAATTAGAGTTATATATATTGGGGTCGTCGGTGGCTCAGTGGTGTGGACTCTCGCCTTCCTACCGGGAGGGCTGGGGTTCAAATCCCGACACGTACCAATGTATTTTCGAATTTTCGAAAATATATGTACGTTATCCGACGCTCTTACGGTGAAGGAAAACATCGTGAGGAAACCTTCATGCACGCCTGCGAAGAGATTCAAAGTTGTGTGTGAAGTCGTCCAATCCGCACTGGGCCCGCGTGGACGACTAAGGCGTAATCACCCAATACGGGTAGGCTCGTGCCCTCGGTGGGGACGTTTATGAGCTGATGATGATGATGATGATGATATTGGGGTCTTCTGCAAGGTTGAAATTATATTCATCATTTATTTCTCATATGTAAAGGACTCTTGTTCACCAAATGCTAGAGCATTACAACATTGTTGTCAAAGTAATTTATATCTAGTATATTATAGGAAAAGTTAATAACGTAAATTAAAATAAGAAATGATATTAATCGTACTTAATCAATGAGATGAAGTGACAGCCACGTAAATCGACGGATTGTTAAGGTAGACGAGTTCTTCGAGACGAGAATGGAGACCACGTTTTGGCAAGCGAAGCGTAGAACTCGATTGACACGATGACTTACGAAAAGTTGATAGAGGCTGACCGGGGAAATGAAAAGATCGGAATACGTAGTGAAAAATAGACGATACATATGTACTGGAATATGAAAAGTTTGAAGCGATTGAAGTGATTTTAACCAATAATTTTATTGACAGCTCACAGGAATAGGTGGGCACTCACTACATATACTTTTCTCGTCCCGTCCCGGTTAACGGATAATCCATTAAGAATAGAACAGGCAGCAGCGTTCTCCCATTATTCCATACTTTTATATGGTATCTCCAACCCACTCGCTTAGCGCGGATATAATGGAAAAACGTTTCACTGTTGTGAAGTAGGCGTTTAGTCCAGCAGCGGACAAAGGATGTAGTTAGACTTGTAACGTTTGATATTATGAATAATTTCAATCATTTGTTGACAGTTAGGACCAGGGCCGAGGATAACAAATTCGCCTGCGGGGGCGGGCGCTACTCCGTTTCGATAGCAATTATCCGACAAGATGGCTGACAAAAAGGACTTAGAATGTGTAAGTATCAATTTAATGAATGGCACTAATTTACGGTAAGGAAAGAAAACGTATGGTCTTCTAGGCAACAGGTCAAGCTGACCAGTCCAATTGGAGAAGTAAGTATTTAAAAGATCTTATTGTACCTGATCAGTTTTCAGAAAAACAGAGCTCGCGCGTGTGGCAACTGACGATTATAATAAATGAGTGATCCTAAAAAGGGCTACAGTACAGTTGCTAACGTGTTACTTCAATATTAATCATTGCGTTTGGTCCCCACGAGGGCACGAGCCTATCCGTAAAGGGTGTATAGGCCTAAATCGTCCCCCGTGGCCCAGTGCATTGGTCAACTTCACGCATAACCTTTGAATTACTTCGTGGGCGTGCGAAGGTTTCGTCACGATGTTTTCCTTATACGTATATAACGTATATATTATTTAGAAAATTCGAAAACACATTAGTACGTGGTTGGATTTGAACCTGCGTCCTCCCGATTGGAAGGCAACTTCCCACACCATTGAGCCATCGACACTCATAAATAATGTTATTTAATTCAAAAATTTGAATAAACAAATAACAACGTTCTGATTTTCCAATCCAGGGCGATCCAAGTATAGAGGGTGGGCGGAAGCCCATGGACCTGCCTACACTGCCCAAAGCCCTGACCCTCGAGGAGAAGAAGTATTTACTTGCCGTAGAGCGAGGAGACATGGGAAATGTTAGGAGGTGAGGTTGCGAACATTTATTTTTGTAATATATGAATAACTAGCAAACCCGGCGAACTACGTTTCGCCACCAGATGGCTTCGTTTTATGTAACATTTCGTTTGGTGATCAAAAGTGGCCATCTACTTAAAATATTGGTTTGTAGTACATGCTATGTATCAGAGATGGCGCTGTATGTGAAAAAAGATTTTCCCGCTTTTCTGTTGTAATTTTTCCTGAATTTTATTTGCTATAAACCTCACGGAGCCCGAGACCTTTCCAACGAATGCAAAACCGTGGAAATCGGTTCGTGCGTTCTGGAGTTATAGCGTCAGGGAGGAAAACCCGACTTATTTTTATATAGTAGATATAATTAATAGAGATGCGTCGAGTAACACTTTTTTCGAGTAACAAGTACCGAGTTTTACTCGGCTCAATTTTTATTCAACCGAGTACTCGGACGAGTAACTAGGTCCAATCAAATCCCCATTTTGCGCGCGTAAACAAGTACATGATCGTGGTAGATAACCAACCGATGTCTACGAGTATGTTGGAAAATAATGAGTTGCAAAAATTAATGAATCCCTTATAACCCAAATTCTAAAATACAAGTAGAATGAGGAAGGTTTTTCAAACCAGATTTAATTAATTTAATTTACACAGCGCCATCTAGCCCCAAGTTAAGCGTGAAGCCTGTATTATTGGTACTAACGTAACGTAAAAGCTAATATATCAATAACTACTGATATTTGGACCTGCATGAATTTACTTGGATTCTTAGATAAATTACAAATACTTTTTGAATAACACTGTTGTATATCTACCTAAATATATTGCTTTTCTTAAACAAAGTATACTCAGCATTCAAACAGAGGAATTCGGCCGTGTACGAGAATAAAAAAACCCGCCGAGTACTGAGTATTAACCAAGTAATCGACCCATCTCTAATAATAATTAATATCCTTTGCTTATAATATCATTGGTAGTAGCTAACTTCTTAACCATAACTCCGTATAGGTCACGTGAGTGGTAAATATCACTGTTGGACAAGGTCTCTAATGCAATAAAAGCAATGCAAATATCGATTATCAGATAGGTGGCCAAAAAAAATTATTACCCGTATATTTATGCTTTAAAGGTCATGCAATTGGCCCTCATATGTTATTTAAAGGTGAAGGAAAACATCGTGAGGAAACCTTCATGCACGCCTGCGAAGAGATTCGAAGGTTGTGTGTGAAGTCGTCCAATCCGCACTGGGCCCGCGTGGACGACTGGGGCCTAATCACCCTAATACGGGTAGGCTCGGCCCTCGTGGGGACGTTTAATGAGCTGATGATGATGATGATGATGATGTTATTTATTGGGGAAGGCTTTAGTCCAGTGGTAAATATATGACTGTTATAGAAGTTAATTGTAACTGTTTAACAATGTGTTTGTAACAATTTCTATACTTTCTGTGTTTGTGATATATACGATTAGGTACCAGTAGTATAGAATTATTATTATTTGTCAAAAAGTACACTAAACAATTTTGTGCATACACACGTTTGTAATGTGCGGGATTCGAACCCAGTTTACTGCACAAGCGGACTTCACTACCACCAAACCAAAACATCCGATTCTTAAGTTTATCTAGATTATTCTCTCTGCATTCTAGAACGGAACAACGACACTCGCTTGTCCCTAGAGAATACTTAAGCCGAATTGTCGCGAAATTATTAACGTTTCACTAATTAGGTACCGTTAAAGTTGGTTGAAGTGATGTCAGTCATAATAAAATTAATGTAGCTACGGTTCAAACAATTTGAGAATGCAAACGTTAATATCCAAGTGAAGTTAGGGCTGCCACCTACAAACAATAATGAGTAAATTTCATGTTTTATAATCTTCGTAATTTATGAAAAATAAAGTGATGGCGACTGGTGTCAAAGTTTTATAACAATCGCCATGTTGACAATCGGGACCTATGTTTTAGCGAGCTCTGTGAAGCAAAATCAGAATTTAATTTATCCATAAGGTAACAAAAATTACTGACATAATCCGCCGGATCAGCAAGTTAGGCGGGTTGCGCAAGTCGCGGAATCAAAAGGCGTTGGCACAGATGAGTTCTGAAGTGGAGACCGCGTCTTGGGAAGCGTAGAATAGGTCGCCCTCAGGCCTGATGGACTGCCGACTTGTCAAAGGTTGCTGGTAGAGGCTGAATGAGAAAAGCGGAGAAACGCGATATCTGCCGCTGTATGGGGGAGACATAGACATTTGCTCAGCTGAGCTCCTTCTCTGTGTCTAATTATATTTCTTTGCATTTATTAAATTTTCTTTGTAAATTTGTAATAATCAATTAATATATTCTTATTCTTACATAGAAAACGAACTGACTAACTAACTACTGTCTTCGTCTGATTTTTTGTTGCTTGTACCAGTGCTTATCTTGTTGATTGTTCTAATAAATAAATATGTTGAACAGTGGTCTATGATAGGTTGAAGAAAATATTATTCTCATAATAGTAGGGAGACTGGAGTGTACCTATGTTAAGGACGATGCTTCGGCACAAATGGGTCGTCTAAAAACAGCTTGAAACAATTGTATTTTGCAAAAAGACTGAGAAGCTGTAAAGGCCATTTGCGGCTGACAGCGAAAATTCATCCGAAAATGATGAATCTTCATATCCAAGCTAAACTAAGTAGCATCCCTACCTAATAGGAGCAATTAAAAACTGACGATATGTAAAGTGTTGGTTTAATTTATTTAGTATTTGAGAGAATATACTCTAACTTTAATACAAGTGTTTTTGTGGTTTCTTTCAGTATTCATATTAAACACTAGCTGTTCCCCACGGTATTACCCGCGGTATAAGATATTCTCCAACAGTGAAACATAGCCAAAAATAGTTTATTTAAGTTACGCGACACGCAACCGCCACGCGTTACCATGTTTGTCTATTTTTCTAAATAAAAAAGGTTTTTCTAATAATAAAAGTAGCCTGAGTTCTTCCTTATTACATCAGCTACCTCCTAAAAAAAGTCCCGTTCAAATCTGTCCAGCGGTTTCAGAGATTACCCGGAACAAACAGACAACCAAACAAATATCTTCCGACATTCACACAGCGCTACCTTGCTGCCAATATAAACAATGTTCTTGTAAACAATGGATAAACATATTTATAATTTGACGACCGACGATGGTTGAGTGGTTAGCTTAGAGTTTTGTAAAAACGTTTGTGCGCATCAACATGTCCGTTTGTATTGACTGGGTATTGAACAAGAAACAGCCAGACCACCACATACCAATATAAACAGTCATAACATTATGTTTAAAACAAAGTATTTTAACAACCATATAGACAAATAAGTTTTTTCCGTTCAAGACACCAACAAAAGTAAAAACTCTCTGCAGTTACGTTTAAACCGACAAATCTAATTACTGACATATTATAATTGGATTGTTTGTGTTAATCAATTGTTGACACTAGTCCATTGTCGTTTCATTTGTAAAATTATTTGAGGAAGGCATGTATATGAATAGGTATGCTAACGTTGCATTGTTTGGGTTTTCTAATGTCAAGTGTATTATTTGTGCTTCATATTTATAAGTAAACAAATGTTTTTGTTGTGAACTCAAATTTATTTATGAATAGGAAGTAGAAATTTACACGTTTTATGATCGGGGAATTTGATATGCTTTTTTAAACTTTAAATAAGCAATGTAAAGACGGGTTTGGATTCAATATTTAAACATAATTCTAAGTTTCAGAGTTTTGTTAATGAACCAAGAATTCAAGTAAATCATTGAAAAACAACCGCACAAAAAAAAACTTTTGTGTAATCACAGAAGTTCAAGAAAGAAAGTAAAGCTTTTAAATTATCCATTCCACAAACGAGGTTTACGAATTTTCAATCATAATTGATTACATTAGACTCGGAAGATGCATGTTAAATCTTTCTTTAAGGTTCATTATTGCAACTTTTATATGTTCACTCCCAAAATATTAATTTCATGGCACGCATTAGAAATGATGTTTCACGCTGGGATTTGGAACATTATCCTAGGTGATATATTGCCTAGAAAAAATAAGGGCAATACTTTCACTCTCCAAAACACATCCAATAACATCCGTTTGAATGACACTGTAATCAATAATCTTATTTTATCATTGTCATTACAGCCATCCATTGCTAAATGAAGGCCTCCCTCAAGGAATTATATTCGGACCAATTTCTAGCTAGCTATCTTGACTAGGAAGTGCTGCTGCATTAGATTAATATGTATTTCCGATTCCTTAGGATGCTCCAGAAAGCTCATCGGCAAAAGCACATTGACGTCAACTGCGTAGACTCGCTGGGACGAGGTGCCCTAACCCTAGCTATCGATGGCGAGAATATGGAGATGGTCGAGCTCCTGGTGATCATGGGCGTGGAGACGAAGGATGCTCTTCTGCAGGCCATTAACGCAGAGTTCGTGGAAGCTGTTGAGTTGCTTCTAGAACATGAAGAGCTTATACATAAAGATGGAGAGCCTTACGTAAGTTGTTACAATCACCACCACGCTAGCAGAATGCCATTGGAGACAGGTTATGAACAATGGAAGCTGTGACTTAAAATCTTTACGTCACAAGTTAGTATTTGCACTGTAAACAAATCTAATCTTTGCGATTACCAGTGTTTCGTATGCGACAATTGTCACTTTGCACTACGACGCCTCTTCGCTAGAATAATTTCGAAATAAAAATCTCTCATTTTCAGTTCTCTCAGTTAACAACTAATAGACAATAAATTCATTAACAATTAAATAAGTGCTACCACAATTGACAAGAAGTGAAAGCACAAATCGCCAACGAAACTTAAGCTCCTTCATAATTAATTCTATAAAATTATGCACAAAATGTATCTAATTAACTAATTACTTACAATATCGAATTTGAAACGGCGTACATTTTGTCTTATTTTGTACGAGACATGCCCACACTTCTTGAGCAATTTAACAAATTAGACTTGGGAAATTTGTGGCTTTTAATAATGTTACATTCGTGTAATTAATTAATTACATTTAGCTATTATAATAAGGCTTACGTGGTTTAAGCCGAGTTTGTACATGGATGGTGTTCCAAAGATTAGTCTTCATTAATTGGTTACTTCTGATGTAAGAGGTAACTTTTCGTCTTTCCATATCACGACTTGCGAAAGGTTGCTGGTGGAGGTAACAAATGAGAAAAGCGGATGACTGCGATACTGTACAAAATGGTGGAGAACTAAGTCCAGCAGTGAGAAACCACATTAAACCCTTTTCCACCAAACAGTAACAAAGAGACTTGCTAACAGCCTAGGCATATTAACCATTGATTTTGTACATAAATCCTACAGCAATGTCATAGGGGATATCACGCGACCATACTGGGGCGAAATGAGACTTAATAAAACTAATCTCAGTTGTCTACTGGACATGCTTCAACAGACAAAGGGTGCTTTCGAAATTTGGATTAATTTTCAATTCTCCTCTCCAAGCTAAATGATTTCAAATTTGATTGTGAATTCGCCCACAATTTCCGAAGTCCACGGTGGCAGTTCCGCGGTGGATATATTATGTCGTAATGATGGTGAATTTATAAAAACTTGTTTTTCTTAACAGAGTTGGCAAAAGGTGGACCCGAATACGGCGATGTTCACGCCTGACATCACGCCACTTATGCTTGCAGCTCACAAGAACAACTATGAGATCCTGAAAATTCTTCTCGACCGAGGAGCTACTGTCCCAAACCCTCACGATGTAAGGTGGGTAGGCTCTGATTCCCAAATTTATATTTCTTTTCCCATATGAGGTCAACATCAGAGGTTTGATTACTACTTGATGATGGCTTCCTTATTGATTAACAGGATTTCGTTTATGCATCTAGGTGATGGAATAGAAGTCATGGATTGTATCGTAAATTTTTGCCTCGTAAGGCGGAATTATGGAATTAGGGTGTTCAGGTGAAAACAATTTATATATTGCCGTATTTAAAAAAAACCTCTTAGCAGGCATGGTAAGGGGTTAAATGATATGCCTGTCATAGCCAATATTTCATGGGTTTTTTATTTTTTGTTAGTTAGTAAGGTTAATGTGTCTTTTTTATTCAGAATCGTTAAGGTTGAGGCAATTTTAAATATTTAAGCTAGTAAAATACAAAATAATTTTTTTTACTACAGAAATATATTAAAATAAGTACAAAAATCTTTTGCAAAATCACATGTAATATTAATATGTACGTATACCCGGATCTTTTTAATCTACATCAGATGGTTGTTATCATTATAAAACCACGGTATGGTCCATATTTTTTTCTATTATTCATTTGGCTAGAGTTTCTAAAAGGATGGTTTTTAAAATATTTAATATTCAATGTAAGTATAAAAAGTACTGAGGAAACTACATTTACAGGAAGTTACATCAAAATCATAATTTAATAAACTGCGAAGGTCCGGCTCGAGTGCCATTACTTACAAGATCTTTATCTTAAAGACGAACGTACCTGAAATATCAATTAACGATACAGAAGCGGTCTCAACAAAGTAGTACTCAAAGTGCGTTGTGAGATACTGAATTCAGTGCCAGAACACATTTGTGGCTGATAATCAATAAAATAGATGCAATCTCACTCAAAAAGCGTCCATGGCAGAATTTTTGCCATCGCGTCGATGGCAGACTTTTGATTATTTATTTTTTTATGTTATAATGACATAGAAGTTGACGACCCATTTGGTGTTGCGTTGAGACGACTGCAACACCAAGGGTTCCGGGTTCGATCGGCAGTACAAACATTTTGTGGCACGACATGTCTGTTTGTAATGGTCTGGGTGTTTTCTATGTATAATATGCTAAAGTCCTTGAACACATTGTGCATAGGCAGCTTTCCTATTTTTTGTTGTCCAATAATCTAATGAATCCATATCAATCTGGCTTTCGTATGGGTCATAGTACTGTTTCTGCTTTAGTTAATGTTACTGATGACATACGTTGGGCTATGGAGAACAAATCTCTTACTATACTTGTTCTTCTTGACTTTAGTAATGCTTTTAATTCGGTTGATTTTGATGTTCTCCTTGGTATTCTGCAGTCTTTCAATTTCTCACCGGGTTCTTTGGCTTGGTTTGACTCATATCTTCGTGGGCGCTCGCAATGTGTTCGCCTTGATGCTAGTTTCTCTGATTGGTGTGAGCTCAAGGCAGGTGTCCCTCAGGGTGGTGTCCTTTCTCCCTTTTCATTAATTCTGTAACAAGTGTTATCAGCTCCTGTTATCATCTCTATGCAGACGATCTGCAGCTGTATCGTCATTTTTCTGTGGCTGATGTTGGTTCTGCAATTGAAGCGATCAATGATGATCTGATTAAGATTAGTAGCTGGGCTAGTTCCTTTGGGTTGCTAGTAAATCCAAATAAGTCTCAGGCCATGATCATAGGTGGTAAGCGTATGCGTAATGCTTTGGATTTGTCGTCTGTTTGTCCTATTTGTTTTGATGGCGTCCCCATTCCGTTGTCTGATTCCGCTAAAAATCTTGGAGTCATCTTTGATTCTAACCTTGATTGGGGTTGTCATTTAAGGGATGTCAGTCGGAAAATTTATTTCTCTATACATTCTTTGAAAATTCTCCAAAAATTTTTGCCCAAATCAACAAAAATCGCTCTTGCCCAGTCTATTTTACTGCCTTTACTTGATTATGCTGACGTTTGCTGTCTTGATGCCACAGAGGAGCAATTAAATATGTTGGAACGTCTGCAAAATCTTTTTATTCGTTTTTTTTTTGGGCTCAAGAAGTATGATCACGTATCGCAGTTTCGGTCTGAGCTTGGGTGGCTTCCTATTCGACTTCGTAGAAATTCACGTATTCTTTGCTTTCTATACAACGTGCTCTATAATCCTTCTTATCCCTCGTACCTAAAGTGTCGTTTTACTTTTGCTCGTATTCCTGACGATCCCTGTAGGTCTCACTTAAAATCAATGCTAGCTTTCCCACCGCATAAGTCGGACTTCTTTTCTTATTCCTTCTCTGTGCATGCAGTTAGATTGTGGAACTCTCTTCCATCTAGTATTCGAGACAGCCCTAGTATTTCAATATTCAAAAAACGGGTCAAGGGGTTCTATCTTCCTAGCTGAAATTATTTTTAATTATGTATGTTTATGTATATATATATATATTAAATTTTGGGATGGTATGTATGTGTTTATATTTATATATCTATGTTAGTGTATGTATATATTTATATGTTTGTATATTTATATATGAATGTGAGGTTTCAGGTAACAAACTTAGTTAAATATGTATTTATGTAATAGTTTCTTTGTGTAGTTGCGCACTTTGTCTGCCTGTCTCAGTATGTTTTTTTTTCCTGTTTAGGACTGCTGGAAGAAATTCCATTCGGAATAAGCAGTACCTTTGTACTTTTTTTCTCACTATATATTGTTCTGACTATTTTGTATGTGTGCATAAACATAAATAAATAAATAATATGAATGTATTTCAAACAAAATGTAATTATGTTTATCCGTTGTTTAGTACCCGTAATACAGGCTTCACGATTGGGGCTAGATGGCACTGTGTCAATGTCAGTGGATTTTTCTTTTCTTTTTTTTATTTATTATAGTAGTGTGCTCATGCATTTGATTTTGTACATTTACATTTACGCATTAAGGTCAAAATAAAATGATAATTTATGTGATCATATAATAATATAATTAGTATATGCGTATGTGTAGTGCAGCTCAGACATTTTTGGTTGACGTTTCTTCGTGATTTTGCATCTACTTAGTTAGTTTATTGTTTGTCTAAGTTTGTAGGGCCTCTAATATTTCGGGTCGACAGCACGCAAGACTGACCAGGAAACACAGGATATTCGCTCTATTGTGGCGATTTAAATCCCGACACGTACCAATGTGTTTTCGAATTTTTGAAAATATATGTACGTTATCCGACGCTCTTACGGTGAAGGAAATCATCGTGAGGAAACCTTCATGCACGTGCGAAGAGATTCGAAGGTTGTGTAAGTCGTCCAATCCGCACTGGGCCGCGTGGACAACTAAGGCCTAATCATCGTATACGGGTAGGCTCGTGCCCTTCGGTGGGTACGTGTAATGAGCTGATGATGATGGTGGTGGCGATTACATACACAATTCCATGTCAGACGTCTGCTGCGTCTTTATAGAAAAAAAAACCCTTGACCTGGTTAGAGGTTAATAATGGACTTAAAATGATGATGATACTGTGTTATTTTTCTAGATGCGGCTGTGAGGAGTGCATACGCCAGTCTACAGAAGACTCTCTCAGACATTCGTTGGCCCGTTTGAACGAGTACAGAGCCTTGGCATCTCCATCATTGATCGCACTGTCTTCCACTGACCCTATTCTGACTGCCTTCCAGCTCTCTTGGGAGCTACGAAACTTGGCGTTTGCTGAGCAGGTATTTTTATTCATTTATTTAGGTAATATAGAGGCAAATTGAGGATATATGGCTTAAAATTGGTGAGACTTATATCTAGCAGTAAATTGCAATAGGTTAAAGAGGGAGATAAATTGTTGTAATGTAATCTGCATGTTGTTGGATCAAAAGTACAAACTTAAGTCGTTTCTAAGAATGTATATTATCACCTCTTAGCTAACGAAGATGGAATCCTAATCTTTTTAGTTTCTTTTGATATGGAAACATAGGGGTTTTTATTTTTATGTTAGTTTCTGTAAGTATGTATGTATGGCACCGCATCAGCAGATGTTTTAGATATATCCCCTTCTACCAACTGTTCTTTTCCATTTTGTATATCAATTTCCTATGTTTAATTTGGTTCAGTAATTGACTTATTGTGTGCAATAAAGAATTATCTATCTACCGATAAAATAAGTAATTCCAGTATCCTATCGGAAACCGATTTCTACGCAAGAACCTTTGCAATAAGATATTTCCGCAAAGAAAACAATGGCAATGAATAATAAGAATTATTCCGTTCACATTCATTTCACGTAGCTATACGAGCTCGTTAGATGTAAGATGATACAATTATTAAGGAAAACATAAAATCGATGTACTGTTTTATAATGGAGGGCACGTTAAGCCGTCAGTCCTGGCTACAATCTTGGGCTGGTTTCAGACTGCGTGCCATGCCGCGCCGACCGGTTTGATTTGTAGACAACCGCGCGGCCGCGCGCGACTTTGAACCTACCTACTTAAACGGATAGCACACACCGCGCCGCGCCTGTTCGCACCACGATACGCCGCGCCGTTCATACTGCGCGTGGTCGCGTGCGAGCGCGTCGGGGGGCGTCATATGACACGCAGTCCGGAAGCACCATTTCCTAATGGAGCGTCAGATAAACGTACAAATAATTTCGGAAATTCAAAAAGACTTTAGTGTTTATTTAGAAAAGACATTACTCTAGAACGGAAGGCAACAATCCACACAATTGAGGCACCGACGATAGTAAAAAAAATAGTTTTCGTAATCTATAGATTCACGGGCCCAATAGTGTTCTGGTCATTTTGAAGCCATGTGGGGCCAAAGCCAACACAGATGCCTTTTTTTGAAACGACTATCATCCTTGGTAGTCGTTAGTACCCACAGATTTCCCAATGCAGGAGATGGGGCAAGCCGCGTTTAAAGTGCGACAAATGTAAGCTCAACGAGCATACACTGGCTGCCAGTTTACGCTCTGTGAGACGAGCCAAGACGCATGAATATTAGAAGAAATTACCGTTTTTTCCAAAATGCCATCCTGTGTAATTGTAACATGCCATCATCGCAATGAATCAGTAAATTTACCAAGAAATATAATAACTTTTCACAGGTAAGAACCGAAAAGAAATTGCGACACTGGGACTGCCTATAAACTTGACGGCTTGTCCAGTCTAATTGTATATTCGGATGTCTGTGTTAGTACTCATCAATTCACATTGGGCCCTCGTGGAACGTTTCCCTATTTACCCATGGCCATGCTGTGCGGGACGTACTTTCTGGCAGCCATTTTATATTTTTTGCTAAGATTTGTTTTAATTTTTTCTTCGATTGTAATCTGATCTACATATTTTTTCTGTTCTGCCAACAGTCAACACCTATTCTGATCTCAGCAGTTTATTAAAACTTTGAAATGCAACTGCAAGTTCACGACTTGTAGCTTTGTATGTCAAAATTGAAATGCAAACTTTCGGCTTCTTTGAAGGACAGTTTTCTTGTTTGAAACTTGAGGATTCTGAATACTTGATACAAGCGTTGTAGGAAGACGTACAAACATTCTTTAAATAATTGTAAGAAAAGAAGGATTGTTAATTTAATATATATTTATAGTAAATAACCAAATATAAATGAGATTAAAAGCTAACTTGGCAGTTTTCGACAATCATTCTTATATAATAGCTGGGACTTAGAGCTTAACATATTGAATGGATACAAGATATGTTTTATCCAAAAATCTCTAAAACTAACTAAATTATGAGAATCGAAGTGTCTTACTTTATTGAATAGAAGTGTCTTACAAAATTTCATGTTACTTAAATAAAAATACTTTCACGTCTTTACACCCTAAGGTAGACAGAAAAGTGTGCGTATGTGTGTCTGTGCCTTAAGACATAGTTTTTCATTTTATGGATTCTTTTGTTATCTTCACCAGAAATTAATATTTATTTATTTCTTTCAAAAAAAAATAATATATTTTTCACCATACCATAGGAAAGTAATCAGAATACCTTGAGCTTCGTCAAGCGCAGCAGTTCGCAGTAGACCTCCTGGACCAGTCACGTAGCAGCCAAGAGTTGGCCATCATCCTCAACCACGACCCTGACGAGCCAGCTTTCGTAGAGGGAGAACATATGAAACTGGCTAGGTTGGAGCTCGCCATCGACTTTAAGCAAAAGAAGGTATTGTTTCTTTCGAAATAAGGATCAGCTAATTCTTATCTCCCCCGCTGGATCTGTGAACACATGCCTCATCCAGCCATCCCAACAAGGTTTTGACTTTAAAAAGATTATTTTTATAGTTTTGTACTTCAACACGTGTAGGTAATTCATTCAACTGTGGCGAAAATCTATTGCCCGACGTATTCTGGAGAAGTCGTAACAGGCAAAGAGATAAAGTATGTAATTATTACTTTTGATTATGTGGTTGAGAGCGTCGGTGGCTCAGTGGTGTGGACTGCCGCCTTCCTACCGGGAGGCTGAGGTTCAAATCCGACACGTACAATGTATTTTCGAATTTTCGAAAATATATGTACGTTATCCGACGCTCTTACGGTGAAGGAAAACATCGTGAGGAAACCTTCATGCACGACTGCGAAGAGATTCGAAGGTTGTGTGTGAAGTCGTCCAATCCGCACTGGCCCGCGTGGACGACTAAGCTAATCACCCTATACGGGTAGGCTCTCGTGCCCCTCGGTGGGGACGTTTTAATGAGCTGATGATGATGTGGTTCATTCAAAAGAAATCAAAAATAAGCCTCCAATATTTGTTGTTATTGGCCTGCTGTTTTGAAATCTGGCGAACTGGCCTACAGGAGCTGGACCGCCGTAGAGGACGGACTTCTTTTTTTTCAGTTCAGATATATTTTATAATTTGATATTGCTGTATAGCGAGGGCAATCATCACATGCAAATACTAGTATAAAGAATATGAATTG
>PQWD01005796.1:36816-140107 GCA_019425675.1 Leucinodes orbonalis
TACTCATGGAATATTTCTATACGGTCACGCATTTTCCATAGCAGTTAATGTCCATCGGTTATACATAACCTTAAGTTAACATGTATGCAACATTGTATTAAAATATCTTCAGTAAGTCTCAGTCTTATGCATATGCAAAACGTTAAAGATGAATAGTAGCAAAAACATAAAGGCTGCAACTCTAAAGGGAAACGTTTTTTGCAGATCGTAACTTTCTTACCGCATTTGGCTACTGGCGATTATGCTAAAGCCTATAATTATAACGTGATTGCTGAGCTTTAACGCAGTGCTAATAGGCTGATTCTTTTATTTTTTATGTTTGCATATTGCTAAGCTAGACTTGGAAATGTATAGAGGGGTTAGTGCAGCAATTATTCATGAAATGGCATTTTTTTTCACTATGCTCACGTGCAATTGCATTCAGCTTATTTAAACGCTACTGTAGCCAATGATATTTTGCATATATAAAGATAGATATACCATCCGTGCTTCAAAAACGAACCGCAGAAGAGAGTATAGTTTGTTTAGGTAAATGTACGCTCATTCGAAATATGTTTATGTGTGCTGTCGCTGCATTCGGAACACTTTTTTCGATTATTTTGTGAACATATCACGAATCTATACTTTTTTATATCATTGACTATAGCCAATTTTAATCAACTCTATGGTATATTATAATTCATATTGGTGCTTATTTTAATAGATGGTAGACTTGATACTGAATCGTCTAGGTAGATATCACCGCAGTGCCAGATATCATCCCATGAAACAGGAGTGTTATGCACTTTTGTGTTTCGGGATGCGGGCACTGTACATACAATCTAAACGGGTTAGCTCATACCCCTCGGCGAGGACATATAACGAGCTGAGATGATGTGATAATCATAGGTTTAAGGGAGAGATGAGATATAGGTCCAGCAATGATCGGTGATGTATTGAAGAGAGAGATACCTATTTCACCAAATGGGTTATCAAAATATATTGTATTAAATGTACCAACTCTATATCCTCATACAATACAAAACAGATGAATCGGAATAACGATGCCGCTAATGAGCCTGGATACTTTCACGTCGTTTAGCATAATCGGCTCGGAAGTAGCGGGAGCTACTTCATTAGTTCAATACCAATGATGTAAAAAGTATGGATTCGGGATATGCTCACAAAACAATCGAAAAAAGTGTTCCAAATGCAGTGACAGCACACATACAGATATTTAGAATATCGAACACATTTACCTAAACAAAGAGTACAAACTGTATTCTCTTCGGCGGTTCGTTTTGAAGGCACGGATGGCGTATCTATATTTATGTATACATAATATCATTGTTCAATACCTACATTTTTGTGCCAAAAAACTTAGTACCTATATTTACGGTAAAGGAACTACGAAAGTCAATATGTATGAATGTTAGTGGTGACGGTGGCGTACTTTTTGCTTTATATAAATCTTATCCATAATGACTTATCAATGTCGCCTGCGTGGTGACAACGGGCATACACCCCGCATGAACAGCGCCAGAAAGATGGATGAGAAAAGCGGAGGAGCGGGATATCTGGCGCAAAATGGGGGAGACCTATGTCCAGCAGTGGACTGCGATAGGTTGAAATAGGATACGACCCACAAAATTGGGCTACTTTTAATTTCGAAAAAACCTCTTTAGAAAAATAAAGTTTTGCTGTTCCAAGCATTTTAACGTTAGGGGCACAGCTTATATTTAATAAAACAAACTGAATGAATATAGTAATATGTATTACCTTACCATGAATAAGTACAGCTATCTCTAACCCAACTTTTTTTTTGTTACGGAGTGGGGAAGTCCTTTCGCGCCAGAAGATCGAGGCATCGGCGCGGATATGTGGGACTAGTTCGTCGCCGTGGCGGACCCTCTTAACAATGAGAGGGTGCGTCACGGCGACAAATTTACCCACTGAAACCCCACTCCAGCGTATCCACACCCGCCTATGGGTCCGGCCCCCCCGATGTCGCTTTCACAATCACCGGAGGGATCTCTAACCCAACTGAAGAATATGGCAAAATATTTCACCATAGTATTTCACTATGGGAAGTGTAGGTACTGAGTCCTAATACTGATTTGTATATAAAGTGTATAAATTCTACTTTATATTATATAATTGTAGTGTGTAGTAATCGTTTATATCAATCAATTCACATTGGGCACGCGTTGTGGGTTATGAACCAATCGTCCCATATCGGGAATGCCTGTTCTCTAAATATTCTGCCTTCTCAGAGAAGTACGCGATTCATGACATTTTATACGTACGGAAATAGTGTAGTAATCGTTTATATCAAACAATTCGTACTGGGCACGCGTAGTGGGTTATGAACCAATCGTCCCATGTTGGGTAGGCCTATGCTCTGAATAATACCTTCTGAGAGAAGCACGCAATTCATGATATATTATTAGTACGGAAAATAGAAGACTATTTCTAAACATGACTTTAGGATAAGATGCTAATATACAGAGCATCTATTATAATTTGTCTAGTAAAAAATCTAGACAAATTATAATAAATAGAAAAGTATAATACACATGAAAATAAAAAAATAACAAACACAAATGAGGGATGTAAAAAAACGCAGTTCGCCAAAAAAATATATCACTTAGAAATCACGACTATAGACCGAAAAGTAGCAATTACATTCTAACACTGAAAAATTATATATTAAATATTATATTTAGTTCTAAAATATGGAAATTAAATATTATAACTAAAATAAAAAAAATAATATAATCACTAAATAAAATAATTAAAAAATATATATATTTGTGTAATTGACGCGTTGATGTCTTTAACATTGAAATTCCGATTATCTTAAAATTCACTTTTTGAGATGAATTCAAATTCTTAATACATTTAAATACCTAAAAATATATTACTTAGAAATACTATAGCTTGAAATATATGTGAATTGCTTATGGTAAATGATTTATTGGCCCCACCACGCGGTCTTAATTTGGTTTGGAGAGTGAAATCTTGGATTGGTATCTTCTCTATAGATTAGATCCTTAGACTTTTGCTGTTATGGGTCTTAACATTCGGAAATACAGTTTTCGTCAGAATATCTAGTGGTTCTGCACTGCAACGTCCTAACCAAACAGAAGAAACACACAAGGTGCCATTCACTATACTGTCTCCCTTAGCATTCAAACCTAAGACCCCTTGGATCATGTGGTATAAGCTTAACATTCAGTAGACCATGGAGGCATTTAAAACAAGAAAAAATCTAAAGTTCAATTATGTTGATTAATAATACAAACTATCTTCAGTTTAAAATTGGAACAATTCATACGTTTTATTACAAACATACACTTCCAAATAAATATACCCACAAGACAAATTAATGTGAATTAGAATTCAAACAAAGCAATTAATAATCAGAAATGATTTAATCCGCAAGAGAACTAAAGTTACCGACATAGCCCGCCGGATCAGCAAGTTGAAGTGGCAGTGGGCTGGTCACGTATGTCGTAGAACCGATGGCCGTTGCAGCAGACGAGTTCTGGAGTGGAGACCGCGTCTTGGCAAGCGTAGCGTAGGACGCCCTCCGGCCCGATGGACCAACGACTTGCGGAAGGTCGCTGGTGGGAGCTGGATGAGAAAAGCGGAGGACCGGGATATCTGGCGCAAAATGGGGGAGACCTATGTCCAGCAGTGGACTGCGATAAGTTGAAGAGAGAGAGAGAATTAATTATAAATCAAATACAATTTCAATTAAACATTGTCGAACAGACTCTATAAAACATGAACTCATAGTAATAACACATTATTTGTAAATTGAAATCGAAAATAATGAATTCAATGCACAAACTAATTACACTGAACTGAAATTAATAACAGTAATTACGCTTCGAATTCGATATTGGATTTAATACTTTAACTCGTGCTAATATGGTATAATTTTGCTTCATGTCTTCCTTTAATCCATTTGTCGGTCATAGTTGTTTATAAGAAAGGTTCATTTGATATTTGGGGGCATAAATATTGTCACTGATGATCGGTGGTTGAAGCGTCTTCATATTTAGGTGGGTTATTGCATAAGTTTAATGATTTATTCATTTTTGTATGCAATAAGTAATAATAAGAAGTTGTTTTAGTTTATGCTGCAAGGGCTAAATAAAGTGTTTTTTCGTTCTAAAGACCACTGATGTTGGTTGCAGATGGCCTTTACAGCTTCGCCGGGCAAGTGGTAAGCGCAGATGGCTTTGAGACTTAAGGCTTATGCATTGACAATTTCACAAGTTAAGTAGCTATCTTCATTAACGGTCTTGGATGGGTGACCTCTGTGCTTCGTAAGGCAAGTCATGCGTATACTTACACCATTTACCATTATTATATATCTAAGATTTTTATTGGAATCTTACACTCACCAATCTGCATTGGTCCAGCGTGGTGGGTAGGCAATTTTCCATTTTCATAGTTCAATAAAGTTTCTAAAATTCCTCTTCGGGTTGGTGACATTTTTTAAGGTAGGAAATGTTCCCGTCGTATTTTTCGCTCTCTTTCTTCATGTATTTTATGCATCTTTTGTGTGTGTTCAATAAACTTGACCCTTCTTTCAATAACCATATAACGGTATTCTTCCTGATACATTCGCACCTCATCTATATCTTTGGATCCCACTTTGACTCTTGAAGAATCGTTCTTTTATGTGGGCTAATGCTGTTAGCCGCAAGTGACATTTACAGCTTCATTGGATAAAAGCTCGATCCACTCAAGAGGTGGATCAGCACATAAGAAATAAAAAATATAAAAATTACAATTTGTGCAAAATCAATACATTATTTTTTTCTTTCTAATTAGTACCAACTCGCTCGCGACATATGCAGTTATGGACACGCGGCGAGACGCACAAAAGGTGAAAATGCCATGAGTCGGCGACCGACCGCAGTCGCACCCCGCTGTAAAAACTTAAGAGGTTTAGAAACTTTCTACTTTGTTTTGAGCTTGCGGTGCGTGGGATGGGCGGAGAGCGGGTTGATAAAATAAAATAAATCAATTAATGATTTGATTTGGCGACCCATATGGTGCAATGGTCGAGACTTGGCTGCTACACCAAGGGTTCCGGGTTCAATGCCCGGGCAGTAGAAAGATTTGTGTGTATAAACATGTCTGCTGGTCTGGGTGTTTTCTATATATAAAATGTATGTATTTACAAAAAAAAAAATAAAGTATGTTTATCCATTGTAGTACCCATAATACAGGCTTGACGCTTAATTTGAGGCTAGATGGCGTTTTGTGAATGTTAGTGGATATTTATTATTATAAATAATGATTGTTGTTCTCTAGGGGATGGCCAGCAGTAAAAGATAGTAGGCTGATTTTTGATAGAAATAAATGAATATTCTCCAATATTAAGCAGCGCTAGCGTTCAACCAATGCCTTCGCTCGCTCGCGCAGCGCGAAATATTCTCAGCAAATCCACATTACCAATTTTATTCATCCTAATTAGGGAACCGACTTTATCCACGTATGTGGTATGAGGGACTTAACATCTATCGAGGTTGTATTGGCCAGCACATGTGTGACAGATCATAGTCTAAACAAATATATAATTCTATTAACTTCTCTTGTTCTATTTCATAATAATACTTTGTTAAAATATTTATTTAATGCTAGAACCATAATAAATTAAATTAAATATAAGCACAACACAAGTCATTAGTACAAAAATGTATGTCACTTATTGTAAAATTCCTACACGCTAGTTAGAATGGAATCAAAATGAAACCGCTATATCTTATAACATGTACCATACCCTATGTGACGTAAAGACGTGCGGTCTAAGAGACCAACGTGTTTTGTTGTTGCTGTTAATTATAGTATTGCAGATAAGGAAACGTGCCTTCATGTGTTGTAATAATAAAAACGGAATTACTATTCTGACATGCACATGTTAAAAACCGATCTTTACGACTCGGTATCGCTTGTATTGTCTAAAAAGTCACAAATTGAGTTAGGCATTTTAATGCAAGTGATTACGGGGCAGTATAAAGTTTAATGGACTGTTTATTTGTTGTTAAAGAAGGAAAATACTACAATTAAATTTACTAGGTGGTAGACTCGAAAATGAGTCGTCTAAGTAAGTAAGTAAGATGAGGGCACTGTAGCTAATTAACATCTGTTGTATCAAGTGACGGGTGCAGTGCGGCATTGATGGAGAATAATACTTAGCTGTCAATCAGTTGTTTGTCAGGCGTATTACTTACCATCAGGTGAGCGTCCTGACTGTCCTGTAGACATTATAAACAAATTAAACATCCACTTACGAGTTAACGCATTAATAACGGGTATTAGTGGGGGTTGTCGACTACCATCTTAATATAGTCGCCAGGATCAACGGATAAGCACACCTTCCTAAGGACTGTCTCTCTCTCAAGGGCACTCTGGTTAATATTTTTCCATCACCCATTTCAACGCTGACTGTTGCCAAAATTGCTTTTCTTCTTCGATTGCGTGCCAAACTCGCAAGCTGGACGTCATAGAGTCCTCAAGAACTGTAAGGAAAACCTTATAGTAGCTTTATTGCTACAGTTGCAATTATACTTATCTTGGTTTTTATCAAAGTCAAAGTCAAAATCAAAAAAAATATTTCAAATTAGGCTTACAAAAAGCACTTATGATCGTCAAAAAATATACAAAAATATAATAAAAAACGATTAAAATACTAAACTAAAAAGTTTTGATGCTTTGAAAAAAAAGCGCTTCAGTGGTTTGGCCTGTTATCTAAAGCACTTCGAAGTATATGGTGACTATGCGTGGATAGGTAAAGAAATCCTTGGCGATTTATTCTGTATTTGTTAAAATGTCTTTTTAGTTAGCTTTTTGACAACACTTCCCAAGTCTACGTTATCAGTTCTGTTACCAATAATAATTATTTCACATTTTATTAGTAGTACTCTGGATCCTCTGGATTTATTTTTTCAATTCGATGCAGATAACAATTTTTATTTTCACAATTCATCAGTGCTGCTGTAACAAATTAAGTGTTATAATTTTTTTTATCGTTCTTAAATCATTGCATTCTCAATTTAACTGACATAAAAATTAACTAAAATTATAGATCTAAACCTCAAGTTGTACAAAATATTTTTTAAAAATAATTAAATTGTCTTTGGAAAATCTCACCATTTGTGTATTCTTATGACAACCACTCAAACAACTTATCCCAGTTTCCAAAGGGAACAATATATTCCACGTATTATCGCAAGCAAATGCGTTTTTCTCCAACACCGGAATAAGCATATCAGATGGTATTCCAAGAACACAGACATGCTACAAATACCATAACAGTCGTTGTTTTTTGCTATTTCCAAAATAGGATAGCGACAAACCAGCGTGAAACAACCTTTTCGATATACCCTGGGTTTTACGGGACGCATACATATCACCTGATTAACTCTTAAGGGTGGATTAAAATAGCTAAACTTATTACGATGTGTGTATTTATTTTCTGTGTGCTAAAGAATGTTATGATGGTTTATAGGAATTAATAGTGATATATGAGTTTTATGGTAGGTACAGTCAGTGGCGTGCACTCCAAATATACTAATGGGCAGTGCATACCCTGTGCGTCCAGACCAGGGTTGCCACCTTTAATTGAAAAAAACGGGTCGATCGGGCATATTATCTTAATATTTAGACAGTCTAAGAAAATGAAACATTGTTTTATATTTGTCATATAATTGTAATAATCATTTAAATGATAAATTTTTCCACAAGTTTTCATTTTTGTTACGAGCTGATGTTAATAATTCAGCAAGTTTGTTATTCATGATGTTATTTGATTGATCCAATTGCATATTGTCAAAAATCGGGACAAAATCGATAGGCTATCGAGGCCCGGGACAATTCTTTCGAAATCGGGACTATCCCGGCAAACCGGGACGGGTGGCAACTCTGGTCCAAACAACCCAGAAAATCGCCAACATAAAAATGGTTCCCACTTATTCGCCCATATTCCTTTACAGATTTGAAACCTTAGGCGATTTGTTGTCATCAACAGACAAGGCTGTCATCAACAGCACTTCATTTAAAAAATGTAAATTTTTATAGTTTTTGTGATTCATGTATCTCTGCATACCCTACTCATAATCTCTGTGCACGACACTGGGGTTTTATCTGAGAAATTTCCAAGTCTTCAATTGCTCATCCACATTAATTTTTGTTGTTGAGTTTACTTGAGTGTTTCAAAATTAATTTTTTGCTTTACTTAAGTGAATTCTTTGTTTTATATTTCATTTTACTATGTTTTTGATGATATTGCGTGCTTATTGTAAGCCTTATCTAAATAATCGAATTATTTTGGATTTGACCACCTACAAATATTTGCAAGCCCACTGCTCTAGTACTAGAAAACGTTGCGACCCTTATATTAAACAAAGGCTTTTTTGCAGCATATCAAGTTATTACGACAGTTAACAGTGGTAACTAGATGTATGTCTCTTCTGTCTAGACAAAACCACGGCAGATTTTTCTGTCGGATCGCGTGAAAGAGTTACGGACGGTCGCGCATGTATGGCAACTAAGTCAAACATAATATCCTAAATCTCTTCGTGATTCGACAGGCATGTTAATTTGTTAGATCCGGCTACTTTCTTAGGATAATAGTCATTAACACCCCCCATTCTGCAATGGATCCGCGTAATTTATTTTAAAAAAACATAGTAGAGACATATATTGTGTACCTTTAAGCCCCAAATACGTGCGTAAAAAGCGTCTGACTTGAACTATAGTATCATAGCAACATGCATATATCATTTAGATCTTTGTTAGACTTGCACTATTTAGGCCTATCTTAATATATTAAAGTACGTTTTACTGCACTTTTTTAAAAATCATAATAATATTATTTTTTTGGATAATATAAAAGAGTAAGGCTAAACGGCTCCATATTTTACTTACAATACTATTTTATCGGACAAACTTCATAAGAAAGTATGGTTTTTCTGAGATCCAGGATGATTTGGTTCGACGGAGTTCGACGGAGATATAAAACGTATAATATAATAAAAATATTACAAAAATACACTCGATTAAACGAAAGTTCCATTTACTTTTAAAATAAAATTCATCTATTACCAACATACAAATAAGTGCAAGGAAACGTCACTCATGTCTCAATAATACGCTTCGAATTCACACGATCACTTTCGTTATTAGTCGATTAACAACGAAGATTAATCGATATTTTATTCGATTATACATTCACATTTACATTTTGCGATTCCTACTGTCTTTTGTTATGTACAAATTAATTGATTTGTTTCTTTAACTTAATTGTAACTGAATTATATAACAACCACAGATTTCCCAATACAGGAGATAGGGCAAGCCGCGTTTTTAAGTGCGACAAATGTAAGCTCAACGAGCATACACTGGCTGCCAGTTTACGCTCTGTGAGACGAGTCAAGACGCACGAATATTAGAAGAAATTATCGTTTTTTCTCAAAATGCCATCCTGTGCAATTGTGACATGCCATCATCGCAAGGAATCAGTAAATTTACCAAGAAATATAATAACTTTTCACAGGTAAGAACCGAAAAGAAATTGCGACACTGGGACTGCCTATAAACTTGGCGGCTTGTCCAGTCTAATTGTATATTCGGATGTCTGTGATTACAACTATGTAATATCAGCAGGAGAGGGGTCGAGCATAAAACTTCTTGGACCTTTGGGTCATTGCAGTGGGTTACTGTTCAAAGCCTCTTATAGATAAAAGTCTTTCGGAAAGTTATTAATAAACTGGCTCGGCTATAGTAAAATAAGTAAAATTTATTCAGAATTAAGTTTTTTTAAGTTAGTTACGAAACTGCAATAAAGATAGATCTTAACTCACTTTTTTAACAAGTACATTTAAGCGTTTTACGCCACCAGACAATGCTCCTAAGTTGGAGCACGTATACCTGTAACGATATAAACGTAATAACTCTAATTTCGTCGGTGGCTCACTGGTTGGGTCTTTCGATATGGAGGGTGCAGGTTCAAATCCCGTCACGTACCAATGTGTTTTAAATTTTTGATATTACATGTACATCTATCCGACGATCATACGATGAAGGAATATCCACTGACATTCACACAGCGCCATCTAGCCCTAAGTTAAGCGTGAAACCTGTATTATGGGTACTAAACAACGGATAAACATACTTATATGTATTTTTTTGTAAATATATACATATTATAATAGAAAACACCAAAACCATTACAAACAGACATGTTCATGCACACAAATGTTTGTACTGCCCGGGATCGAACCGGAACCCTTGTAGCAGCTGACGTCTCGATCATTGCACCACATGGATCCTCAAATAACAAGGATTTCAGACACAACAGAAAATCATTGGTTTTTTTTTTGGATATATCCTTTTAGATTAAAGGGTTAATGCAACCACAACTGTATCTCCAAATACTATATATCCCTGACTTGGCCATCACTGCAGTTATATATCGTTGAAGGCTCGTCGTAAACGATATGACTTGCTTTGTTTGCACAAAATAGTCCATTCTACTATAGATTCACCAAATCTTATATCCTCAATTAACATTAATACTCTTTACAGATCAAGACACCCAAACACTTTCTCTATACAGACTTTTAAAAACAACACGTCTTTCTATAATCCCCTGGTTAGAATGTGTCGTACGTATAACGAGGTGGTTCGTAGTGGGGGTTGCATAGATATCTTTAATTCTAATTTTGCTCAGTTCAAAAGATTAACTTCAGATTTGATAAAGGCTAGTGATTTGACCTCGGCTCCACTAAACTAGTCCAATAACATGAAATTATATTGAAAAGCTATAATACCTTGTTTTTGTTATTTATTTTTATGTGTATGTAACTCTGTCTGCTGCAGAAGATTTTAGTGCATCATGCTGTGTACACTATTTATAGATTGCTGTCTAGATCAACTAAATGTATTTTTTTATTCTATGTCTGTATGACAGTAATCTGTCTGTGTACCAAAGATAATAAATAAATAAATAAATTATGCTTTATTATGTAAAGGTTGTAAAGTCTCTTGAAGGTCCTATACTGATTTTCTTAAATCTGGACACGGAATTAATGTAATTACTTATTTTATCAGAGCGGTCGCTAGAAAACCTTTGAATGCAGTCTGTACGCGTGCTGCTGAAGTTTCCATGTGATTAACAACCAGGGTAAGTCAAGTTTGATTAATAATAATAAATAGATTTGTTTCTTTTTAAGTTTTTTACATCTTTAGATGAGATGTCGTAGTCACCTTTTAAGTATAAAATGCCCGTGTCAGGAGACTACGCTCTTACATAGCTAAAAGTTATTAAAATGTTTGCTTTTACAAAAGTAACATTCGTATTTGTATTTTTTTTATAATAGGTTTATGTGTGTATGTGTGATTATGCCAAAGGAATTAAATGAGCTTTGTTATCAAAAGTTGACTTCAAAAGCTACAGTTATGTTGGAATTTAATCCAAATCATAGGCCAATTACATTTGACATTCTTATTCTTTATGGACGACCCCGACTGTAAATGATTTTTTTTGGAATATTATCGATATCAGTATTTGGGAATTTCTCAATCTCGTTTCGATCGAGAACACATTTGTTTCAAAGCTTAACATGATTGTAGACAAATTTTGTATAGCGCCAGATGTTTTTGATATGCCTAAAGTTACACGGCAAAGTGTAGTTGTAATATCCAGGCTATATACTTAGTGTCGAGAGCGTCGGTGGCTCAGTGGTGTGGACTGTCGCCTTCCTACCGGGAGGGCTGAGGTTCAAATCCCGACACGTACCAATGTATTTTCGAATTTTCGAAAAATATATGTACGTTATCCGACGCTCTTACGGTGAAGGAAAACATCGTGAGGAAACCTTCATGCACGCCTGCGAAGAGATTCGAAGGTTGTGTGTGAAGTCGTCCAATCCGTACTGGGCTCGCGTGGGCGACTAAGGCCTAATCACCCTACACGGGTAGGCTCGTGCCCCTCGGTGGGGACGTTTAATGAGCTGATGATGATGATACTTAGTGTAAATCTGATGAAAAATTATATTAATAGAATGACTTAATGTTTTAATAATTTTTAGTTGTATTATAGAATAGGAAAACTATAATGGGACTATTTAAGCTAAATTTTGAGAAGTATATAAGGAATTAAAACCTTTTTATCACACGGCTTCAATTATTCATAAATCGTATGTATAATTTGTGCTATCATCAGAAAAGTGTAGATACATTGCACTTGACTTTGGATTTCTGATGCTGGCTTGAGAACTTTATCGATAAGTCGCCAGGTGGCTTACCGCCATATCTTACATCAGTATTACAATAATATTACTTCGGCTTTTCTGGTACAAAATGCTTACGTATCATTAAAGTAATACTGTTCTTAAATTTAATATGGTGGTAACCCTCCAACTATTTTAAATTAAGTAATCCGTTTCTCTTCCTCAAAAACCTTACGTTGAAAGGTTTGTCAAACAATTTTTAACTTGTATATTTATGCTCTTGTTAGCTTTTTGGCATATACATTTCCAGTTTACTTTTCACATAGTTATATTATGTATTACTTTTAGAATATTGCGTACTTACGTAAATGATATGTATAATACGTAGGTATTTTTTAGGATTATAGAAGTTTTACATAAGCTTTTTCATTTAGGAGCTTTTGAATAAGCACCTACCTACTTATAACTTTTAGGGTTATTGATACTGAGAATCCTTTTTTCGTTAGTTGAGGTAATCTTAAGCATCAAATCAACTGACAAAGTTCAATTTTTCATAAAACATTTGCACAAACCTTGCTAGTTGTGAAAACGGGTTGCTTCAGGAACTCCCCTCGAAATTGGCGAAGAAAAAACGTCCTCCGTCTGATTTTTAATTTTATTTGCTTTTCATCATAACACTAACACTGATAAACACTGGCACAAACAAAAATCCTATAGAACTAAATAAAAAAGCTTTTACCAATTCGCGTGCGAAAAAGAGTATATTGCGAATTTGAAAATCGAACGCGCGCGCCCTTGCGTACGCGCAGCGTGAATCGCGCGGTTCGTTTTTTAAACCGTCCCCGAGCCTCACTCGGATGTGGTCCGTGTGTGACTGTATACTCATCTTGCACTTCTAGATCACCGAAGAAGATACACGCGGTGTCTCGCTCGCACGCGCTCCCGTTTACTCTCGCCGTCCCCTTCACTTATTATCAGAGGTTATGGCTTGCTCATCAGTCAGTCGGCACGCGGCCGCCGGTTGGGCAGGCCGTCTTCACAATTTACAGTTACTTTCCCAATGCGTTATAGGTTCATAAAACACGTACTGTATGGGTTGCGCGCCGCTATTTTGTTAGGTCGTCGCTTCTTGGGTGATTTATTTGGTCTCGAGGCGCAGTGGCAGGTGGTTCTTACATTATTTATTGATCGCATGGAGATGAGTGTTAATATGACGCATTGCGGTTTTTTAATTATAAATATAAGTTGTACAATTTTATGAATATTATTCGCATTGGCGTAATTAATCAGAAATTGACATTTAACATAAAAGAATGCGAGGAATTAGGTCAAAGTTCATGTCGGCGTTGACGGCCGCGAAACTGGATCGCGCCGAATTTGAGCGATGAATGTTTATTTTGAGCCAATCGGGCGCTCGCGAAGTGACAAGCTCGCTAGATCATTCGCTTAGACGATAACGCGGTGGCAGCGCATTTGCGCGATTGGTGTGCGCAGGCCCCGCCTGTACCGTTATGGGGGGCAATGACTGCCGCCTAAAAGTGGGGGGTTTGTAGATCACGGGGAGGGGATGCGTGACATATGCCAAGTGCGTGGTAATTAATGCGGCATTTAATTGTGCGGGTCGGGCTGACCGCATTATGATGGGGTTACGTCAGAGTTTATTTTTAAATATTTGTAGTTTTTTCTGATTTTATTTAAATCATAAATAGATGTTATAGGTATGATGGATAGGTTAGACAGGATATAGAAATTTCCAATCAATAATCGACAGTCGTTGCTGAGTATGTAATAATTATGATTTCTAGTTTTTAAGGCATGTACTGTACTGGAATTATTTTAGTAGGTAAGAAAGCTTACCACACTACTGCGTTTCCATTGAATTTAATGAGCGTTTTATGAAAGTATAGGTGGTGATATATTCTTAACATGCATAATTTATACATCAACCGAATTAATACTAAATTTAAAAACAAACAAAATGTTTCATTATGTACAAAAAAGGTTATTTTTTTTAAGAAATATGTAGTTATTATTCAAAATCGTCGAAAAGAACTCTAGTAAAGCAACAGTTCTTCCAACCTTTACTTACGTTTACCAACTTTGATTAACGCTATTCTAAGGCTTACTATAAGTGGTATATATTCAAGATATTATATAAATACAATGTCTGCACATTACACATTTAAATGTAGCTAAGAACGAGGTTTACATTGCCAGTACGGAGGAACCGAGTGATGCAATGCACAGTTACAGGTCAGGTGACTTGACGAGCTAGCTTTTATAGCAGGCACCAATGATGTAAAAAGTATAGATTCGTGATATGCCCACAAACAATTAAAAAAATGTTCGGAATGCAGCGACAGCACACATATACATATTTCGAATGAGCGTACATTTACCTAAACAAAAGTATCATCATCATCAGCACATTAAACGTCCCCACCGAGAGGCACGAGCCTACCGTAAAGGGTGATTAGGCCTTAGTCGTCCACGCGGGCCCAGTGCGGATTGGACGACTTCACAAACAACCTTCGAATCTCTTCGTAGGCGTGCATGAAGGTTTCCTCACGATGTTTTCCTTCACCGTAAGAGCGTCAGTTAACGTACATATATTTTCGAAAATTCGAAAATACATTGGTACGTGTCGGGATTTGAACCTCAGCCCTTCCGGTAGGAAGGTGACAGTCCACACCACTGAGCCACCGACGTATACAAAATGTATTATCTTTGGCGGTTCGTTTTTGAGGTTCGGGTGGCGTATCTACTTTTATGTATACTTAATATCATTGGCAGGCACCCGTTTAGCATAATATACCTAAGTACGTTGCATTACTAGTTTTGCACATCAAATTTGCATTATATTCTTTAATGCAATTCGATATTATATTCGCTGTAAGTTCGTTGTATTTTATAGAGTTTTGTATGGTCGTCGTGGTAGTTATTAGAATATGATGGGCATGAATTGATTTTATTTTGTAAATTCATTTACTATAATATTCAAAATATTATCCATTCAGCACTGCTGGACACATCATTTTGTATACAATATGACTTTGAAAACATGAAATATGTAATTTGACAAAGCTTAATACGTTTAGTACATAATAACGACTGTAAATATAAATATCTACTGACATTCACTAGTCCCAAGTTAAGCGTGAAGCCTGTATTATGGGTACTAAACAACGGATAAACATACATATACATTTTTTTGTAAATACATACATATTATACGTAGAAAACACCCAGACCATTACAAACATACATGTTCATGCACACAAATGTTTGTGTTGCCCGCGGATCGAACCCGGAACCCTTGGTGTTGCGTCGACCTCTCAACCGCAACACCCAATGGGTCGTCACAATTATATACGATAATAGCTAGGACCATGGCTTATCGTATTTTGTAAAACACGGAGGGATGTATCTAATAAAGTAGCACGATCGTATTAGATTCGGATATTTACAAAAAAAGTTCGGTTTTTTGCAAGACCGAACCTGTTACGTCATCAACTTTTCTTAGATCGATCTCCATGCTGAATGAGCTACTAAACAAGGGTAGGTGCGAATAAAATTTCAATTCAGTCACATGAAAAAGTTCCTGTAATATCATCTATAGACTTTTTATAGGTAGCAGAAATTGAAAATCTTCAGCTCCTGTAAGGAACAGCAGCCTTTGTTCAGCAGCGTTTTGTTTGACTGATATTGTATTTCAGTGTACAATTGGAATTTAAAATAATGAATAAACTTCGGAATTTCCTGCTTGGTGTAACTTTTCAGAATTAAACTCTCCAAGCTGATGCAGTACATTTGAATAAATATCTACTTATGTCAAACAACTGAGAAGTTAGTTAAATAAGGAATAAATTGTATCTAACTCGCCCCATAGGTAATGGGTTTCACAACGATTTAATTTCAAAACACTAAAAGATATGTGGCCAGTAGTGCTGGATTTGTAATATTTTTTTAAGTAAGGATCCCACCAAATTCATTTCATGTTAAAAGTTGCCAAGATGACCACATAACGCTTGTGCTGTGGTAAAAAATATTCGATCTCATGTAGAGCCAAGCTTCTGAATCTACACGGCCTAACTCTACCGACCCTTACTTCAACAAATTCTACATATTAGTTAATACGTATAGCTTCGTCGTTTCGCTACCATCTTGTTGTGGAGGTGATGCGAATATTTAACTTTTAATGTAAAGTAAGTAACGAAACAGCCAAGCCATACGTGTTAACTGATATGTAGAATTTGTTGAAGAAAGTGTTGGTAGAGTTTGGTCGTGTAGATTTAGAAGCCTGGCTCTACATGAGATCTTTTTTCACAGCGCAAATCTTATGAGATAGTCTTGGCAACGTTTTACTTGAAATGTTTTTGATGGGATTTCAGTTATTTTTGTAGGCTAGGCAGTCTTTTTAGGCTTTACTTTTTTGAGTACTAATTAATACCTACGTATTATAGATACTGACTACAGTCTCGTGTAAACTTCCATGTCCTAATTTCATAGTATTGGTGAAGGCTCATATAAAAGTCTGTCGCTCCCAATTTTTATGAATTTTTTGTTGGTAACAACTTTGCTTTGCACGTCTTGGCGGGGGCAATGCCGTGCCCACAGATTTCTTTGTTAATGGCTAAAAAATATAGTTTTATTATATTATTGTTTTTTTTAAAAAATAAGTTATAATTGTATAGTAAAATTTTACTTAAAATTATAATCTACAAAAATCTGCATATCATCAGCTCATTAAACGTCCCCACCGAGGGGCACTAGCCTACCCGTATAGGGTGTATAGTCCTTTGTCGTTCACGCAGGCCTAGTGCGAATTGGCCGACTTCACGCACAATTTTTTAATCTCTTCACAGGTTTCCTCACGATGTTTTCCTTCACCGTTAGAGTGTCGGATAACATACATATGATTTCTTAAAATTAAAAACAAATCGGTGGCGGGGTTTGAACCTGCCCCCTCCCAATCAAAAGGCACCACCACCACTGAGCCTCCGTCGAAAATCAGCACGAATGAATACAAAACTTAACAATTGAGTCACAATAGTGATCATTTAGTGCATTTTGAAATTATCGAAATTGTAGCCTAGATCGTTGCCGAGGAAGTTTCCAATTGGTTATTGATTTCACAAATTTCTTACATTTTTCTTGTATTGGAATGTTATCTGTCTGATAACTTGTGAGATCGATGCGCGTCAATCGTAACTTTATTAATTATGTACTATTTAATTAATTTATGATTCTTATCAAAGCATCGTGTAATGATAGCGATTACGCAATATAACTAGTTCCACTCGTAGATAGGCAGATTGAAATATACAGTAACAAATTACCCGATTTCTAATGAGTACGAGGTCAGTTAATCTGGACTTTGGAAAATATTTATCAAGATAGTTGAAATAAGTCAAGAATCAAGCATATAGTGGATGTGATGAAAAATAAAAATAATCTATTTAATACGATTCGTATTTACATATTACAAAGCTTATTGGAACAAGTAACATAGCAACTAAAATTACCGGGTATCGTTTAAAAGCATCTGTCGTCTCGGGTGATGGACGTTGATTAGTGTGTGTAGAAAGGAAAATTAATCATCATCATCATCATTACAGCCTAATTATGTCCACTGCTGAACGAAGGCCTCCCCTAATGATTTCCACGCGGACCGATCCCTTGCAGTTGACATCCATCTGCTACCCGCCACCTTAACCAGATCATCCGTCCATCTGGTTAGGGGTCGGCCTACGCTTCGCTTTCCGTTACGTGGACGCCACTCGAGAACCTCTCCGCCCCATCGGCCACATAGTGCACATAGTGCGTAGAACCGATGGCCGATGGCCGAGGAAAATTAAAACTGCCATTAATTTCCATCAACACTACATCTATATTAATGACATAAAAACGTGACGTAAAAAAATGTTGGAGGCTGAATGAGGAAAGCGGAGGACCGGGATATCTAGCGCAAAATGGAGGAAACCTATTACCAGCAGTGGACTGCGATAGGTTGAAAAGGAAAGAAGTTTATTTCTAACTGATTAAAATATTCTTTTATATAATTTCTAACTAATTAAAAGTAAATTCTAAGATATATCTGGTTAAAATAAAACATTTGCCTACCACATTTCTTAAATGTATGAACATTTTATGATGAGCAAAACCGACGTCCTAAAACTCATATATTAGAGGAATATATACTTTTTAAATGTCTTATTTTATCTATTCACTGAACGTATTGACAAGAGTTCCGTAGCTTCTAATAAGATATTATTTCCAATAAGAGATTATAATAACTATGCTAAATAATCCCCCCTCAGGGATGGTATTATATTTTTATAGAAGGATATGTATTAAGACTTTCATTATATTTGGAATGCGAGGTACTGGTTTTGACAACCTGTATTTGATTAAATTATTCAGTTTTATTGTATAACAAGCTTTTACCCGCGGCTTGCTCGCCTTAAAAAGTACTATTTTTAACTAGATATAGTTTTCAGATAGAGCGTCGGTGGCTCAATGGTGTGGACTGTTGCCATCCTACCGGGAGGTCTGAGGTTCTAATCCCGCCACGTATCAATGTGTTTTCGAATTTTCGAAGTTATATGTACGTTATCCGACGCTCTTAAGGTGAAGGAAAACATCGTGAGGAAACCTTCATGTATGCCTGTGAAGAGATTCAAAGATTGTGCGTGAAGTCGTCCAATCCGCACTAGGCCTGCGTGGATGACTAAGGCCTAATCACCCTATACGGGTAGGCTCGTGCCCCTCGGTGGGGACGTTTAATGAGCTGATGATGATGATAGTTTTCATCCCCTTTTTTATCCCCTTAGGCTTAGGGGTGGAGTTTATCAAACCCTTTTCAAAGAATATGCCTACGAGCATATTCTTTGAAAAGGCATCTACTTGCACGCAAATTTTAGCCGATCTGTCCAGTGATTAGTGGTTATGTCAGTCAGTCACCTTTGATATATATATTATTTAAATGATTTGAATTATTATCCAATATTTTTCGGATAGACTTCACACTGTAGGCCGGAGATGGCCATCACAGCTTCAACGGGCTAGTGGCGAGCGTAGATGGCTCTCAAGCCCAATATAAACTTTATATCGGAATTCGAAGAATCTCTCCAATCAGCTTCAAGTATCTAACTAGAAACGAAATACTTATAAGAATGCACAGTTCCCACATGCAGGACGGTGCTAGATAACTTGCCATAAATCACGCGCTTGCGTCGATGCGCGTGCGCACGCGACCGCTGTAGTTCCGAGTGTTGCTGACAGATGGCGTTAGCAGTACTGATGTGACAGTCGACTAACTGTTATGTTAGGCTAGGGTTTGATGTAAATCGTTGTTTGTATTATTATCTGGATAAAAAGAATTACATACTATAATAAAACGTCAGCATTATTGTACTAGAAAAGGTAAAATATAATTACCAAGAGGTTCGAGCCTAACTGTAAAGGATGTATAGGCCTTAGTCATCCACGCGGACCCAGTGCGGATTGGCCAACTTCTCACACAACCTTTGAATTTCTTCGCAGACGTGCATAGGTTACACTGTAAAAGAGTCGGATAACGTACATGTAATTTTCAAAACACATTGCTACTCGTACAAGCCGAGATTTGAAGTTGCGCCCTCCTGATCGGCAGGCAACAGTCCACCATTAAGCTACCGATACTCTCAGTACAAATATGAATATGCTTGTATGTATTTTTGCTATAATATAATAATAATAATAAGGCCAAAAAGTAATAATACAGTATTACCGCCTATTAGATCCAAACAAAAAATATATGTCCAGTAAAAGTATTTCTCAACGCGCAATGGAGCGAGCTATGCTCGGGGTCTCTCTTAGGGATAAGATCAGAAATGATTTAATCCGTAAGAGAACTAAAGTTACCGACATAGCCCGCCGGATCAGCAAGTTGAAGTGGCAGTGGGCTGGTCACGTATGTCGCAGAACCGATGGCCGTTGGAGCAGACGAGTTCTGGAGTGGAGACCGCGTCTCGGCAAGCGTAGCGTAGGACGCCCTCCGGCCCGATGGACCGACGACTTGCGAAAGGTCGCTGGTGGAGGCTGGATGAGGAAAGCGGAGGACCGGGATATCTGGCGCGAAATGGGGGAGACCTATGTCCAGCAGTGGACTGCGATAGGTTGAATAGGAATAGGAAATAGGAAAAGTATTTCTCATACCGTAGTCATACTTGCATAGTGATGACTTGCACTGATGAGTGCATCAAACCGAAGGACGACTCCAGAACTCATCGGCTCTTACGGCTATCGGTCATACCTACTGATCCGGCGGGCCGTGTCATTAACTTAAATTTCCTTGAAACGTTATCCGTTTCATAGTTTCGAGAAAGACACTAGTAAGCATAGCTTGCCCTATCGCCTTGTGAGTAACACTTTTATGTTGTACATAAATAAAACATTTGCAAACTCATATTCAATTCATAAAACATAAGCTGAATAAAAAGACTAGGGACTTTCTTTATGATACGCCAAGTTGAAGGGCTTGAATCTCCCATCACATCGCACAAAGTTCATTAGCTCCATATAAAGAGTAATTATGTTTTAGACCGAGCTTTCTTCCTACGCAGATCATAAAGCCAAAGTCAGCAAAAGCGCGGCAAATAAAACAAAACAACAGAAACTGAGGGCGTGTTAGTAGGTTCAAGTTACAATAGGAAGCGTTTTACATATTAGTTTAATTTAATTTTAAAATACGAAAAGACGCGTAAAAAGGTTTTTTTTAATTATTTTATAAATCCAAAAAACTTGTTTTTATAATACTCCAAAACAATTTTAATATATAAACGTTACTTCAACAATATGTTTGTAAACCATGAATTTAATTCTATTTTTATAAATTTTGTTTGCTAAACTAGAATTGGGCTAATAGAGCCTAATTAAATTATTTTTACTAACTGGTCGCAATAATTGTTGTAAAGTCATTCAAACTTTTATCTACGCTTAAACTATTCCTCATATTTTCTATTGCAGAAATAATTATATTTGCAGTAACTCTGGGCCTACGAGCAGACTTAATAAAAATAAACAAAGAACTAATTTCACGATTCAATCCGTAAATTTTGTTTTGCTTCAATGTGTGCGAACTGCGAAAGCTTCAGACATTACAAAGAAGTAATCTCTTTATTTGGAACTCCTATCAATAGTTTCCTTAAGGAAATCAATTTGCAGTTTATAATAGTTTGGTTGAGCGTCTGTAGCTCATAGTTGTGGACTGTTGCCTTTCGATTTGGATAGTGCAGGTTCGAATTTTACCACGTACCAATATATTATCGAATTTTTGGAATTATATTGTGTACGTGTATCCGATGCTCTTACGCTGAAGGAAAACATCGTGAAGAAGCCTGCGCAGGCTTCTTCACCTACGAAAAAATTCAAGGGTAGTGCGTGAGGTCGACCAATCTGCGCTGGGCTCGCGTGGATGACTACAGCCTATACACTTTCTACCAGTAGGCTCGTGCCCGTCGGTTGGGACATATAATGAGCTGATGATGAATAGTTTAGTAATCACTAACTGATATTACAAGAAACAGTTTTTTGGCTAAATATAAAACGCTGGGATGTAAGAATAGCGAATTTACATGTTTCTGGGCTCAAACCACCCTATGCCATTGTGATAAATTGTGTCGAACAACGAACGAGGTTATGGACGTCCTTCAATCCTTCAATGGAAAGTCGTCAGTGGAGGGCTGGTGTTAAAATTAATGAAAATAAATATCCACTGACATTCACACAGCGCCATCCATCAGCGCCCCAAGTTATGCGTGGAGCCTGTACGTACCTACTTATATACTTTATTTTGTAAATTCATACTTACTTTACATAGAAAACACCCAGACCATCACAAACAGACATGTTCATGCACACAAATGTTTGTACTGCCCGGGGATCGAACCCGGAATTCTTGGTGTAGCAGCGGACGTCTCAACCACAACACAAAATGGTCTTCAAACGGCAGTATAATCTATTAAATTTAATGTAACCTTTGTGAAATAAATAATAATAATAATAGTAATCTTTATTGCACAGACAATAAAAAAGAACATGATAAATAAAGAACCAAATTCAAAGTACAATTAAGGCGGTCTTATCGCTATAAAGCAATCTCTTCAAACTTAAATCAACTTTGATAAAAAAGAAATAAGAAAGGAAAACACCTAATATCGTATATATTTTTTGTAAAAAAATCTCCAATTTCTCTTAACTTGTGCCAAACATTTGAAACACAAAGAGCGTTAAACTTTGTCATCATTTTAATGTTGAATGTAAACACGACTTTAATGCGACGATCTTAGCTCAGATCAGCTGTAAAGTTGCAGCAATTAAAACTTTATTACTATACAAGTGCTTTTGTTGTTGGGTTGTTAACCACCACTTTTTACGAACAAGATGAAGATGCTATGATAGCAGATATTTCACAAACCAAAATATTACCTGTTTCTTCTACCAAATAACTATAGTCTGTTTTTTTTACCCGTGGAGTAATTTGACAATCCCTAATGTCACACTCTTAATTAATGATACCAGCTTAAATTAATTAGTGCTTTACGCAAAACCGGTTTCAATCGAAAAATTCGGTTTTTATTACTAGAGACAAAAAAAAAGGAGATAAATTCGAAACTAAGTCAAATAGTAACAAATCGAATTTAGTAATTTTAATGTTTAATTTTATACCGTACGTTTAACAATTATAGACTTTTCCAGGTGAAATCATGCTTAGAAAATGCCTGACATTTTTTTATAAGGGCACGTAATTTTTATCAGTTAAAACCATAGGTTTTATTTTAATATACTTACGTAGTAATCCCTTTTTCTTAATATTATAAAGGCGATTATTTTACGCCTTAACTTCTGAACCAATTTTGATCAAATTTAATACAGAGATAGTCTAGAGCCTGAGACGTTTCTCACATAGGCTTCTTTCTATTCCGATGTTATGATGACGATAATATTAGTATGTATATCCATTTTTTGTCGAAGGGAAAAAATCTGCATTCCAATTTTTAGCTTCCTACCTTGAATACTACGAAAAGTCCTATTTTAAATTGTCACCCCACTTTTAGGCTTTAGGGGTCATCATCATCGTCATTACAGCCTAATTATGTCCACTGCTGAACGAAGGCCTCCCCTAATGATTTCCCCGCGGACCGATCCCTTGCAGTTGACATCCATCTGCTACCACCTTAACCAGATCATGCCGTCCATCTGGTTAGGGGTCGGCCTACGCTTCGCTTTCCGTTACGTGGGACGCCACTCGGACCTTCCGCCCCATCGGCCATCGGTTTACGCACTATGTGCCTGCCCACTGCCACTTCAAATTGCTAATCCTCTGGCTATGTCGGTCACCTAGTTCTCCTACGGATATCCTCGTTTTCGGATTTTATCGCGTAGGAGATACCTAACATAGCCCTCTCCATAGCACGCTGAGCAACCTTGAGTCTATTCAAGAGCCCTTAGTGAGCGACCACGTTTCGCTTCCGTATCTCATAACTGGCAACACACTGTCAAAGACCTTCGTCTTGAGACACTGGGGTATTTTGGATGAAAAGATCTGCCTTACTTCCCGAACGCTGCCATCCTAATTGGATTCGACGAGAAACCTCCTTCTCGAAGTTGGACCTACCCACTGGACTACCTGTCCCTGTGTTAGGGGTATACTTGTGAAAATGCAAATGATGGCGCATATTTATGTTGATGAAAAGTGGTCTGTATACCAATTTTTAGCTTCCTACCTTAAAAACTGCGAAAATTCGTTTGTCAAGTTCCCAAATACTTTTAAGACTTTGCAGGTGGATTTGTGAAAAAAAAGATTCTGTTTTATTTTCATGAGATTTATACTGCAAATGAATCTTTGACCTACCTTTGAAAACTGAGAAATTTCCGGTATAATATCCCCCCTTCCCCACTTTAAAACTCCAAAAAGTCGTATATACTATATCCACCCCTTTTTGAAGGCTCTGAGGGAGTATTTTGGAAAAAAAATATTTGTATTTTTCTTTTATGACAAATTATCCGCATACAAAATTTCAGCGTTCTACTTCAAAAATTGCGGGAAGTTCCATACGAACTTCCGACCCCCATTTAAGAGAAGTGGAGGGTTAAAATTAAATAAAATGTAGCGTAAACCTATTCTTAGTTACTATGTATCACCATACCAAATTTCATTGAAATCCGTTCAGCGTAACAAACACACAGACAGCATTTCTTTCACATTTATAATATTAGTACGGATATCATAAAATCGAACTAAACAAATAGTTGCACATGCAATTTTTTTACAATAAAAATATAATCAATAATTATAAATGTATATATTTTAAAAATTAAAACATTAAATTTAATTTTATTTAATTTTAAATTAATTTAGTCTAAGTACCTATTTCCATGTGTGGATGTCGCAGTCACGTTTCGTTCCATCCATCCCAAATTTCATTGAAACCGGTTCAGTCGTTTTTGGGGCACTAGTAAATGAAGAAATAAACATCTACCTTTTTGTAACGATAAATATTAATAGGAAGGTTACTTAAATTACACCTTTGTTCCTCACAAGATTTGCAACGTGACTTGTCAATACTGGTCACACAATTTTTTTGTCATATTTTGACCTAAATTTTCACAAGAAATATGTGGAAATCATTTATAAATCAGGAATTTATATCACATCTTAAAATAATATCGTTAATCTTTAATTAACCGATTGAAGTACATCACTATTAAAAAACAGTCAGAACTGTGCAACACTGGAAATGTCAAATTACTCCACGGGTAAAAAAAACACACTATAGCTTTTAGTTTCTCCCTGTACCTGATAGAAGAGTGAGACAGGGTTGAAAAATTATTTGGTATCGTGTATAAACACCTTGGTATCACAAGTTGCATACTGCACTCTATTTATAAGTACGTTTATCCGACGCTCATAGGGTGAAGGAAGACATGGTAAAGAATGCGCAGGCCTGCAAAGAGATTCTAAAGTTGTGTGTGAAAGGCCAATCCGCACTGGGCCCGCGTGGACGACTAAGGCCTAATCACCCTTTGCAGGTAAGCTCGTGCCTCTCGGAGGAGACGCTTATACAAGAAAATATGTTTACCGCCATGACAATAGATGGCGTTACTAGTTATGAGCTTCAAGAAAATACTATATTTTACACGATAGCTAGACTTTCCTCTGTGCTGATGGTACGAAAGCATTACGCAAAAGTTTTCTTAATAATATAACATAAATAATTCGTAGTGTTCAAATATAGTAACTTAATTAATTAGTAGTGTGTGCCAGTTAATTATAGACATCGTTCATTTAATTATATTGACATTTTATTATAATCTATTGTTTAATTATAATTTGTGATTAAGATTAATTATGTATTTAAGATAAGATCAGTAATTAAGTTTACCGTAGGAGATCTAAATTTGCCGACATATCCCGCCGGATCGGCAATTGAAGTGGCAGTGGGCTGGTCACGTGTATAGCAGAATTGATGGCCGTTGGAGCAGATGAGTTCTGGAGTGGAGACCGCATCTTGGCAAGCGTAGCGCAGGACGCCCTCCGGCCTGATGGACCGACGACCTTTCGCAAGTAATTGACTAGCGAAAGGTCGCTGGTGGAGGCTGAATGAATAAGCGGAGGACCGGGATATCTGGTGCAAAATGGAGAAGACCTATGCCTAGCAGTGGACTGCGATAGATTGACGAGAGAGAGAGATGTATTTCAAATAGTTGTTTCGCTTGTGCGATTTTTCAGCGAACACTCTTACAAATATGTGAATACATTCATAAGAATGATACTGACAATATTATCGAAGTTATATTTTAAAAATATTCCAATTTAACTATTTTTAAGTGTGCCACGTATTATTTTTTGGCTTACATCCTTTAAACTAATATACCTATTAATCAACCTAGGTTATCAAATATTTCTGCAAAACATAACTAATAAATAACGAAGCTTCTTTCAATATAATATCATGAATTCCTGGAATGGCTAAAGCATACAATTTGTTACCAAACCAAAGGTTTCGCTCTATATTTTATTGTTGTCCCTTAGTAAGCGGGCATTTGCACAATACAATGCTATGATCAGAATTCTACGATATATTTAGAGATCCTTCAAAGTTCCAATAAAGTTATCGTATATTAAAAATGTTCACATTTAGGCCGTGCAGCTATGGCCGGATTGGGCTATTATCCATCACACGGGCGCAATGTGGATAAATAAGTGTTAACGTATACCATTATAAGATTAAATCAAATCAGATCTATTTATTTGCAAACAGAATGTGTAATTATTACAAGTTATATATTTTTTCAGATATCCATTCAATTTATACGAATACCATTTGGGTTAAATGAAAAACCAATGTTCCGTTTGTGTCGAACCGAAATCCAAATGGAAAAGGTTTTTTAAAAATGTCTATTGACATTCACACAGCGCCATCTAGCCCCAAACTAAGCATAAACCTAACCTGCATTACGGGTACTGAACAACCGATAAACATATATCCATTTGTTTTTGAAAGTACAAACATATTATATTGTTATAGAACATATTGTTGTTATACATAGAAAACAACCAGACCAATACAAACACATATTCATGCACACAAATGTTTGCACTGCCCGGGGATCCAACCTGGAACCCTTAGTGTAGTAGCCGACATCTCAGCCATTACACCACATGGGTTTGTCATTTTGTAGTTTAAACTAGGCAAAGAATTATAATTAGGCTAGCTACTTAGGCTACGCAAGTAATTTTAAAAGAAAAAAAATATTTTGTATTGTACATTTAATCTTACGGAACATTAGAAACTCGTCATTATATTCACCCTTGACCGATCCCAGGTTCGCCCACGCGTTCTATTTTTTTTGCGATCCATATGTGATTAATGTTTTGAGTCGTATTTTATCGTTTTTGGGTCAGCCTTTAGAAGCAACGTGTGTTTTTTGCATTGTTCCAGTTTATATCGCTTTTGGAACGATAGGTGGTTTATTAAATAGAATATTATTGTAATATGCTATTTTAGTTCCACTATTTTATATTAAAATGTTTCAAACATTAATTAAGTTATACCTAAGTAATTGATTTTGTTGTCGTAGTTATGCAGAGCAGCCCAGTAGAGCTGAGGTTCAAATCCCGCCACATACCAATGTGTGTTATAAGTACGTTATCCGACGCTCTTACGGTGAAGGAAAACATCGTGAGGAATCCTGCGCACGCCAACGAAGAGATTCAAAGGATGTGCGTGAAGTCGTCCAATCCGCACTGGGCCCGCGTGGACGACTAAGGCCTAAACACCTATACGAGTAGGCTCGTGCCCCTCGGTGGGGACGTTTAATGAGTCGATGATGATGTGTTATGCAGTGTGATTGTGATAATAGTAATAATTTATATAAAAAAATCATCTATGTATTTAGTTGATGATAAGAGACAGGAAAATTGAAGATTGAATTATGGGTTTTCAAGGCTGAACATAACATCTTTCGATATGCTAAAATAAGAGAATATCGAAACATTGGACAAACAGAAGCAGTAGAAAGTATACATACATAATTATGAAGAAAAATATAATAATAATGTAGTGGCGAAGTCATCAAACAACCAATATTATTATGGTCTTACCCGTATACGATATCCTGACCTGACAAGTAATAGATTTTATTTCCTAAATCACGCCGACACAAAGCAAAGTCCTGAAGCATTTCTCCTAATTCAAGTAGAAAACATTAAGACTGTTTGTTATTTTGTTTTAAAAATACATTCACACAGCGCCACCTAGCCCAAAGTTAAGCGTGAAGCCTGTATTATGGGTACTAAACAGCGGATAAACATACTTATATACATTGTTTTTTGTAAAAACATACATATTATACATAGAAAACACCCAGACCATTACAAACAGACATGTTCATGCACATGTTTGTACTGCCCGGGGATCGAACCCGGAACCCTTGGTGTTGCAGTCGACGTCTCAACCGTAACACCCAATGGGTCTAACAGTTCAAACGTTTTCTACATTGTCAACGAGTTAGTTAAAAAGCCGCAACTAGATCGCATCTCAAATCAGTCACGCACAACAGATGCACAGCAATTATTGCGGTACAGTCATAACCACATGTGGAATCCCATCGAATCGCATCGGAATAAGATCAATATGTAACTGTCACAACACAAAGAATCAAACAATGTACGGAGCACCTTGACGAATGTCTGAAGATATACATTCGCAATTCTGTGTGCCATTGTACTCGAGTGCATAGTTGGTAAGTGTAACCAATATTGGGATAATGCAACCATTGATGCTATCTGTTATGCTGTGGGACGAAATGTGCAAGCTGAGTGTGGTTTGAGATACAAGCGATAGCGTGTGGGCTATTTTACTAAGTAGGTACCACCGCAGTGAGTGAGTGAGTATCGTCCCGTGAAATAGCAGTGATATGCGATTTTGTGTTTCAGGGTGAGGACACTGTAGCTAGTGAAATTACCGTGTATGAGAGACCTAACATCTGTTGTCTCGGGTGACGGGCGCAGTGCGGCATTGATTTAACTGTCTATTAGTTGTTGGTATCCTTCGTCATTGATTGGTCGGAAAAACGTATATAATATCGAAAATTCTAAAATCATTGATAAATGGCAGAGTTCGAATCTAAACACTCTAAATCGAAAGACAACAGTCCACGCCAATGAGCTACCGACCTCTCTTATATTATACGGAATGGGTATACAAAAAATATTAAGCAAAATTAAAGATTTGAATAAAATACTAAAACATAGGTAAATAAAAAAACTCTGTTCTAGACTATCGTCTTATCGCAACGGATGTATTCTAAGAAAGATATCTTTATTGAATAAAAGTAAAGAAAATACTGAGAATTTTAGTAATTTTTCCGTTTAAGATATATTTGTAATGTATAAATTAATAAAACCTTAACAGAAAAGTATATTCAGTTACGTTGTAGTAATATTAGCTTTACAAAAAAATAAAACCGCTTTCGCTTATGCTTTGCAAAAAAAAAACATAAACGGCCCGCGTTAAATGGACAATGAAAAGTTAAGTGGGGGGTCAAAAGTACCCCATACAAAAACGTGTCAATATTTTGAACAATATTGAGTTTACTATTGTGGCTAGATAAGATAAATTATTGTTGCCAATTCCATATTATAATGTAACATAATTTGTTGGGATTAGTCCAGTAAATTAGGTTTATGTGGACAAGACTTGCTGTAAAATATATGATACTTATTTCCCGTCATATGATGTCATCCGTGAGATTAAAGTCACGAATAAAGGCTGTTTCCAACAATAATTTACTCAGGGTTTATGATTGTGGCGTTTAATGTAGTTTGTAGGAACTAAAGCCAACGTTTAGGTCATCAACAAGTTATATGGTTTGATACGCGACTTTGTTGTTTTTTCGTGCAATCATTTTGATGATGGCTTCATTTACATAAAAAGGTTTATTTTTAACATTGCATAAATTTATATGCCACGTAATTGTAATATGAAAGCGTAGCTCTTCCTATAATAAAAAAATATTTTATCATTTATAACAATTAAAACGGGGAATTTTATAAATATTAGTATATACACTGCGCACTATTGAGTTTTATATTTATATAAATGCTATGCACATTTTGCTAACACATTTTATTGATTTTACATAGAAACAACTATAACGTATAAATATATACGCGCAGATAAAAATATGTATAAAACAATATTCAGCACATACAAAACCAGATCTCGGCAGTCATTTATACAGGAATTATTGCGATCGCTAACTGAATATTTTTATTGTCGTATCCCTAACAACTTACGCGACCCATCAACTAACCAGTCACCGCCTACCGAATATCCCGATCATTGTTGCTAACATCTGTGAATGTGCCAGGTGATGATGTTTATCACATTATTGATAGCGGTTTTTGTTGGAGACACGCAACTATACGAGGGGTATCTTGGACCGATATCTGATTTTCCGTTTCTTTTTTTGTACGATGCAGTTTAGGGTTTACAGAAGCTTGTTTACACGTGGTTTGGTTTAATAATACTTATAGTGGGCAGTCTAAAATCACGTGAGGGTAAAAAATTGTGTAAAAATTTACGTTCCTTATTTTATTAGAACTTTTAAGTCAAATATATTTTTAAGTGTTTTTAAATGTATTGGATATTTAAAATAATAGTGATGTCATTGTGGTGTAACCAATATTTTAATAAATAAGAGATCATTTATTTCTTAATTAGCAAATAATAAACAATATTAAGAAAGTACGCAATAATCGTTGAACATCGAAAATATTATTCGATGATGATAAATAATCATAATTTAATCATACAGATATAAATAAATTGTGCAAAGTAATCATAATCACTAAATTCTCTTTAAAGATATTTAAACGTGCGTTAAACTAATCTGATTTTTTGTTCATATATGTCTCATTGTATCTACAGACACTGCTCAAAAGAATTCAAACCACCAACTAGCTTGTTGGTGGTTCAAATTCTATTGAGAAGAGTTTAACATATATTTACTCGATCAATTTAGGTACATAGTTAACCCTGAAACTACTCATGGGAAGCGTTCGTCTATACCGCTAAACTTCAATACATTTAGCAACAACAAAAGTAATAAAGGAAAGCGTGTTAACAAATAGCACATCGCCAATTTTGTAACGTATGTCAAACATATACGCCCATGTTGTGTGATTGGAGATATTGGTACAGTTGGCCGCGGAAATGATTTCACCTTACCCAGTTGAGATTTGAAATTTTATGGTCGAAATTCATTCTGAAATGTTTTTTATTCTATAGTCTACTTAGTAAACTTAGAACGGTAGAACACCACAAAATCTGCAACAGACCCACTTAGTGGAATTAATTGGCCCATTTTATATGGTGTAGGAAGGCATGTGGCCTACAGTGGGCCGTAATAATATGTTAATTGATTGAATAAACCTTATCAGTGATGAAAACTGCCAGGCTGCATTTTTAAATAAACTCCTTTAATATTTAAGACTACAAAATATATCATGATTTAAATTTTCGTCACGATAGTGCAGTACAATTTATAAAAATCAGTTTCGTTTTGGTATAATGAATTAGTGTACATTATATGGGTACAAGAACCTTATATCCGTTGTCGGTAACGGAAGATAGTATCGATGAAAAATATAATTTCCTCTCTATATATTTCAACAATGCAAGCAACTATGCCTGCATTGTTGAAGATATACGACCACTAGGTCGTACAGTTTAGATAATAAAAAACTTTCTTTAGGAAAACCATATCTACCAAGTTTTTGTGGATAACTGTACATTGTTTTTATGCATCTGCCCCTCTCAACAAGGATAAGCATCGCTCAATTAGGTGTTATTCACAACGCAACCGAAATGTCGTAATATTGTGGCGTTTATCGGACCGATTTCGTAACATAGGGGGATAACTTTCAGTGGAATTGCATTATGTTATGACGTCTGGGAAAGAAAATAATTTACTGAATGCAAAATTAAACGCTCCGAAGGGATCCTGTTCACATTACAAGACTTGTCTTGTCAAAGCTTGCCCTCAGTGCCACCGCTCGATAAGCAACATCAGTGAAATTACCGGGTATAAGAGACCTAACATCTGTTGTGTCGGGTGATGGGCGCAGTGCGGCATTGATGGAGGATAATAACTGTCTATCAGTTGTTGGTCACCTTCAAAGCCGCTCTGTCATGGTCTGGCGTATCACTTACCATCAGGTGAGCGACAAGACCGTCCTGTACACTTATAACATAAAAAAAATCTATAGATAGTTTTGCAGTATAGATAGCTGAAACTTGAAAAAGGGAGTCCGTCCATCTCTATATTATATTATGTAAAAATATTATATAAAAAATCTGAGGCGATCTTGTCCGTGCGCCTACTCACTCGGGCTCACAGTAAATCAGCGTCAGGGTCCGATCACCGGACCATGGCACATGCTGAGTGGGTCCATTTACTTTGGACGTCGTAGCACAATGAAATTGTCATTTTAGTGTGTTTTTACTGTCTTTTTGTTATGCTTGTGTTGCGATGTGAAAAAATAATAAATTATTTCTTTCTTTCTTCCTTATAAAATATACTTACCACATATATAATGTAATATGACAGATATAAAATCTATTTCCTTGGCCTCGAAATGACAAACAGATGCATTAGACGCTGAATGCCTAAGCGACATCTCAAACATTGTCACACCCTGTATTGGTATGATTATTCCGACTTTATCTACACACGTTTAGGGTTCATTTCCGTAAAATATTGACCACCTCTGTAACCTACGGTGTTTAGGCACGGTACATACGTGAGCATTCACAAGAAACAGTAGGTGATAAATTCTGAGTTTCTTCCCGTGCCATTGTCGATACGTATTGAGGACGGCTTTTGTTGGACGCCAGTTCGATTTTGCTCGGATTTGTTAAAGCTGAGTTTGTTACATAAGCGGTAGCGTTTTTGTAAATTTTATTATGCATAATAAAGAAGGCAGCTATTAGGACTGCATTTGTATTTTATAGTTAGCTTCATCAAGTAATTTCACACGATCTGAATGATTGATTAATTTAATAGTCAACTGCATTGAACAGTAATCCTTATTATGAAGTACATGGTAAAAAATATTTATAGGTTTAAGAAGAAAATACAGGATGATATTGTACAACTAATTGAGTACATAAATAAGACTTTAACTGAAGTATATTACAACCGAAACACTTAAAAATAAATAATTAAAACTAAAAATATAATTAAAAGAAGTCCCTTTTGACAAGGTTCCGAAAATACTGGCAGCGTTACCCCTTTGGATTGCCAGACTGATTCTTTGTCCAAGTTGTAGCTGCCAGATCTTCGGTCACCTGTGACGTCGACTAACCTTTTGGATTTTTTTTTGAAAAGCCTCAAAGCACTAGGACCCCACGGACCAAGGGTCTCGACACCGAACGGAACAAAATCATATTCGGAGCCCAGACCATGATATAAGTTAGGTGAGTAACTTAGTATCCATATTATCATCAATCGTCATTATCAGCCTACACACATTTCATAAAACATTAAAAAACTATAATAATTACACACTCTACGAATACATTGGAATATAACTATCAAAACCAGTAAAAGATTATATTTGACGTTCATAAATGTAATTCTTGATGGACCTAAATATAATAAAGATTATTTGAATTCTTTAATGTTTTTGTATTATTATTATTACATTTAAATTATTTTAACTCGCTACCGCTTGTGTCTCGTCCTTCAATGCACCACACGTTCGACTTTACTTGGGATCTATACCGCTCACAATACGCTTCGTTAGCGCATGCGCCGCGTTAGTTTTTGCGCCAAGCGTTACGCCTAGCGATAATCTTTTACGGTGGACGTTTACGATTACCATCTATCAATGGGATCATATAAAATTATGTTGTACTGTTGTACGTTTTTATGGATGAAAGTTGTATATTGTTATTGAAAGTATCTCTTTGACCTATCGCATTCCATTGCTGGGCACAGGTCTCGTCCATTTTACGCTATATACTCGTATCAGCCTTTTTAGCCATTTGTTTTACGTATTCTTATGTCAAAAGTATGGAATGAGCTTCCAATGGAAACATTAAATTTCCGGAGCATATGATCAGGGGAGTTACCGCCATCTCTTATGACAGTTTTACAATAATATTGCTTCGCATTTTCTGGTACAAAAATGCTGACGTGTCATGATAGTAATACTGTTTTAAGATATGGCCCTAAACTCTCAGGCCCTTAAAAAGAGGATGCTCTTTTTAAGGGCAGGCGACGCATTTCTGGGGATTTTTATTTTGCAAACGCTTATGGGTAGCGGTTTCAACCATGAATTGAACCACATGGTTATTTACCTTTCTTGTGACCTTTCGGTTGGTGGACGAACTATGCCACGTTTGATAAGACACATTAGAAAATATAGATGGATACGACTGCAAGAGAGAATTATTGCTTAATTTGATGGCTTTCCTTTTGAGATTGTAGGCAAATTGGAATGTCTTAAAAAAAGTGAGTAACTTTTCTATAGAATCATCTGAGAGAATTAATCATATACTCTTTGTAAATATATTTATGCACATTTAGTCTGCATGTCCCAGAACAATTTCCTTTTAAGGACGACTGAATGAAATTTCATTAGCAATAAACTGTGGTACTCTGATTTTCCTTCCATAAATAAATAAATTACACCGAGTTTTTAATTTAGCACTATGCTAAGGTCCACGATTAATTCCACGAATTATTATTTTCGATAAACAATATCTAACAAGATACACGACGAAGAAAGAAATGGAATGCCTAACTGACGTGATGGGCAAAATTTTGCTGCGGACAATTGAGTGAGAAAGAAAGAAAGAAATTTATTTTCTTAAACATGTGTAATCCTAACATATAACATTAATCATATAATTGAGCGTCTTATATTTAAGTAATTGGGTACCAACATGTTTTACCAACAATTGCGTGTAAAATATTAATTATAAGAACAATGACATTTTCAAGAATTAAAAGAATATGTCATTAAATTTAAAATAATGAAAGAGTCAGAGATTGCACATCTATTTAGTTAATTTTTTATTTTAGCCCGGAATTCAAAACGTCCGAGTACTCAACAGTGTCATAAGCGAAATATGTCAAACAATATACTTTACGAGGCAAGACAAACAGATACGTTTCACGGGCATTAGTCACCGAAAGCTCGGGATATGCAAATAAAACAACACTGATGTAAATCATGTTGGGCCAAGGTTACTGTACTGACTAAGGATTTTGCACAATAATTTCATATAAAGTGTGTTTCATAATACATTTTCAAATATTGTTCAAAGTTTGAAAAGTTTCGTTTTTTTTATCAAACAGCAGGCAATCACTGCTCACCTAATGTTAAGTGCTGTAAACACAGCTGCTATAAACATTTACTAGACCAGAAGTCCCAGAAATGCGTTTCCATCCCGTTTATTGAGCGTAATATAAAAGCGTCAACAGGCCAATCCACTGAAGCGCTTTTTTTTTCAAAGCATCAAAATTCATATTTTTAGTTTAGTATTTTTAATTGTTTTTTATTATATTTTTGTATATTTTTTTGACGTTCATAAGTGCTTTTTGTAAGCCTAATTATAATAAAGAATTTTGAATTTGAATTTTAATGTTTTAAGTTTGCTTATTTTTTAACCGACTTCCATAATAATTATTATTATTTACTTACACATTCAACAAAGAGGTTCCTCAATTCGACCGTATAAATGCTTTTTTATGATGATTTTATGATTTTTGTAGATTATTATATTTTTAAGAATACTTAAAAAGATAAAAATTGTGAATATAATTTGCTGTATATAATTATTTTGATTACAAATGATTCTATACTAAACACAAATTTTTTGAATAGAGTAACTACTGAGTTTCTTGCTGGTTTCTTCTCAGTGGAAAACTACCTCCCGAAGCAGTAGTAGCTTCATTTGACATTCATAAGTGTTCTGTAAGGACCTAAACTGTATAAACACTTTTTATTATCATATTCCATTTTATGTTTGTTCACGAATATATACGTAGTTTATGGATCGATTTTGATGACTATTTTTGTTGGAAAGGTGGAAAAAGGAAATACTTCCAAGGTGGTTACAAGATAAAGAAACAATGGTTTGACGAAGTAAAACCAGAGAAATCGTACTTTAAAAAATCGAGTCAGAGCAAGCACCTACTACTTCATTGCTGTATTTTTATTCCAGTGATTATTTCTACTATGAATCACTCAAAAATGTAAAAAAAATCAACAAAAAAAATACCAACTCAAACTGAAAATCTCGGTACCGATGTCGGTACCAAACACACACTTAATTATTAATTGATTTATGATAATACTTGGAAAAATCTTTATCGAAGAACTCTAGAGGTGCCACGCCATTCTTTTCGCTCCCTGATCAACCAGATTAAACAGAGCCCAATATGCCTCACAACGGACTGTATAAGCAATACGCCTACGCTCGAATTTGCACTACACCGCAAAAGGCTGCAACGCTTTTGAGGGCAGCCTGTAATAATTTAGTTCAATATGAGTAAGTGTGGAAACGAAATGTAGGCCTTGATGCGCGGATTGGATGGGATAAAGGGCGTGAGAATGTATTATCCGGTCAACAAAGCTTTATTTATATAACAAGGTACACCAACAGTGTAAGCGTCGGTGCCTCAATGGTGTAGACAGTCGCCCTCCTACCGGAAGGGCTGAGGTTCTCATTCCGCCACGTACCAATGTGTTTTCGAATATTCGAAAAAATTTGTACGTTATCCGACGCACTTAATGAAGGAAAACATCGTGAGGAAACCTGCGCACGCCTGCGGAGAGATTCAAAAGGTTGTGCATGAAGTCGGCCAACCCGCTCGTGCCCCTAAGTGGGGACGTTTTATAATGATGATGATGATAAAAACACAGTGCTGCTGTTGTTGTCATCAGTATCAGCATTTATCGGCCTACTTCAAGTCAAGGAAGTCAATTGCTTTAACATTCGAGCCGATATCGAACGTGGTGGTTTATGCTCCAATCAACCCTGGCCTGTGCCCTGCAGTGGACCGTTGTAAGCTGAGGATGATGTGCCTATTTATACATAGCGGCAGCTATATATATAGCGATAGATATAGATAAAATTGAGGTACCTACGCACACAACTAATCTACAAAATGCAAAAAAAAAACATGCAACAATATAGACAGTATAAACAGATCATAATTCTATTTTGTGATCGAATCACAAAGAAGTTTTGATGATCGAAAAGCGCAATCGAGGGATATTCTTGTATTTTAAAATCTTTTCAAAGACTCACTCACTATTTATAGTACTTTTAAATAGTCCTTTAAACTACATTAAATTCGAATATATCCCATCTGTGAGCAGAACAATTCTTTATTGGTCGCGCCTAACAACAAAGGAGGCATTTGAAATCAATTGTTACAATTTTGTACCGAAGTTTATTTATAGACTGGGACTTTTACAAAACTATGAGTTTATGTAACAAATCACTTTGCACCTTATTGCCAACAATACAGTTGTTAGTATCAAATGATTCTCACTTTAAAAAAATATTTGAAGTGATTATTTATGGTATGCTCTGCACGGTACATAAATTTAATTAAACTAAATGCCCTACAAAATGTTTGTCACCCTAGTTAACCCGTAAACGGCGAGGGGTGAAAATATTATGACATTTATTATGTTCGTTACTTTGTGTGATAGAAAAAATGAAGCGTATGTTTGACTGTCATTTTAGTCACAAAATGTTCTTGAAAATGTACCTTTTTCATGATTTTAAGATTATTTGTGTTGAAGGCTAAATCTCAATTTTGGAGGTTAACTTTAAATAATTTTGCATCACTAATAAATTCAAAACTTTGAATAATAATCGTTAATAAATTAAATATCGACTTTAGTTCCTAATTGAGCAAGGAGTTTGTCATGAAACCAATTACTAAAATTAATATTTTCTATGATTTTAATCATAGAAAATGATTGTTATTTTAAAGTATTATTTTTGAACGCTTTGAGTTCAGTGCCCTTACAGTTACCATACTCATAGTTAATCTAAGTGAAAGAAGCAGGTCTTGTGACTTTGTGCTTTTATTTCATGCGATTTCGATTTGTTTTTTTTTTACCTTTCAACCTAATACTACAATCAATAAAATACAGTTCTGTAGAGTCCAGTATTAGAGTAAACAATTGCCTATATTTGTGTACGGAAACCACTCTTGTATCACAATAACGTATTCAGCTACCGATATATTACCCAATATCAAGTTAATCCACATAAATCTTAACACATCGTCGGCTCCGAATACGGCGCGGAATGAATGGCCAACACAAAGCGATGATTTGTTTGAAGCCAAAGTCGTAAATAAACGACAGATTCGACTTATGGTATTAGAAAAAAGATTCCGGCAAATTTGAGTGTACGGTAGTGTAAGGGTTCCGTAGATATATGTACGAGTAATATATTTTAGCTCTCATGTGGATTAAGAATCAGAACAAATGAATACCATATAACATATTAAACTTCTGTTATTCTATGAGAGACGTATTTACTGAACAGCAGCACTAAGTGACATAAAACAAGAGACCATATATAAGGTTAGAAAGAGAGTTTTGAAAATAAAACACAACGTAAAATGGAAAGAAAGACAACATGAAATGTAACGCACTCGCTGCTCCTTCAAAGTTGCAAGTCTATCAGTATGACTTACTATTAGGTGAGCCGTCCGCTCGTTTACCTACTTATAAAATAAATACAATTAAATGCGTTTTTCCCTACGCCATCGAGCTTTCGTCCACATTAATCGATACAAAGATATACGAAGTTGCTGTTTTGTTGAGAACTAAAAAGTTTCTACCTTATCACGAGGATCCCTAAAAAAGTTTCTTTATTTATCGTTCCTTTCGGGAACGGGAGATAGATATCTCGAGGTGTAAGTTATGAGAGGCGATTGTCAACAGCGATTTTAACTTATGGAGTGGCGATGGTCGAATTGTGGTATTGGATCGTGAAATAAAATATTTGGATCTTATTTCTTTGGACAATTGTTGAATTAGCAGAGATCATATCTTTATGGAATGGTCGCAAGTTCCTTTAGTTCCATTGTGAAGCTTGCGGTGTTTACCATTTCAATTGGTACAGTCATGTGCGATGAAAGAAAGAAAGAAATAATTTGGTTTTCAAAAAATACAAACGTAACAAAAACAAGACAAAAAAAACTTTTCAACATAAATAGATAATATAGAAGATATGTCAAATGTGTAAACCAATCTGTTGCCACTCAGCTGATCGGAATCAGCTACGGGTAGCTGTGATGCTCAATGGTTGTGGAACCGTTAAGGATGAAATGTATGGACAGAATTTCATATGAATATTCACTTTCAACATTACAAGATGAATTATCATGAACAAACTTATCATCACCAACAACCCAAATAAATAACAAAGTAACATTCACTATAAATTCACTGTAGAGCGCCGGTGGCTCAATGGTGTGGACTGTCGCCTTCCTACCGGTAGGGCTGAGGTTCAAATCCACGAACCAATGTGTTTTCGAAAATTTGAAAAAAATATGTTATCCGACGCTCTTACGGTGAAGGAAAACATTGTGAGGAAACTTTCATGCACACCTGCAAAGAGATTCGAAGGTTGTGTGAAGTCGTCCAATTCGCACTTGGCCCGCGTGGACGACTAAGGCCTAATCACCCTATACGGGTAGGCTCGTGCCCCTCGGTGGGGACGTTTAATGAGCTGATGATGATGATGATGATTCACTATAAATATGTCCCATTCCCGCGCTATCATTTTATTAAAAAATTTGTTACTTTGTTTTGTATGTAATAATTATTTCCTAAACTAATGATAAAAGTGTATACGATATATTATTTTGTACACTTAATTTGAATTCGTATTTGAAATTTACGTTAAAAAGTACTTACTTCTAGATTTACTAGATATAAGTTTATTAATAAAGAAAGAATGAAAGAAAAGAAAGATTATTTCTGATGACCTATTTATCGTAATCTATTTGACAGTATAAGGTACTCACGAACTCATTTCCATTGAATTTATTCATACACAATAGCGATTATTCAAAATATGATTTACATTTGCGTTATGTTCTGACGAACATTCAGAACTTGGCTTCAATATAAGGTAACACAGGTCTCAGTCAACTAAATAGCTTATTTGAAGTAATATATTTTTGTTGAAAGGTTAACGCCATAAAAGATTTTAAGAAAACAAAAAAAAATTTTTGACTTTGTGGACCGACGACTTCTGAAACGTTAATGGTGGAGGCTGGAAGAAATAAATGAAGGATCAGAATATCTGGCGCATGATGGGAGAGAATTCATTGTGTCCAGGTCAACGATCAAAAGAGGAAAGCTTAGATGAACAATGAACTAACTTGATACACAATCATGAAGAAATATCAACCAACAAGTATTCGAGCCGATTGACACGTCATACGTGAACACATGATATTATATTTATGACTTAAAATTATTCATCAAAATTTTGACCTTAAGTCACTAAAATTGAAAGCAAGTACGAGCATACTACAATGTCACTTTGACATGACGTAGCGAGTGACGTGATTATAAATGACAACAGGCCAAACCACTAAAGCGCTTTTTTTTCAAAGCATCAAAACTCATATTTTTAGTTTAGTATTTTAATCGTTTTTTATTATATTTTTGTATATTTGACGTTCATAAGTGCTTTTTGTAAGCCTAATTTGAAATAAATGTTTTTGACTTTGACAGTTTTGCTTAGCTGACGGATCGGCATAATTTTGCCGCGGACAATTTTTGAGTGAGGTTATGCATCTGCGAGTAGTTTATTGTTTATCGAAAGAGAAAAATGATAAAACCTGCACGTTTTCTTGATCTACCATAACTAACTAGCCAACCTCAAAATACTGATTTATTATATAACAAAACCATAATATTCAGCTACTTTATAACTCAACACTTAATGGCCCTTACAAATATGCAAACCGCACATAAATTACCCGAACCAATTCGAACCGACATTCCTACAGTTCACGAATTACAACTGACACTAAGTACAATTTTAGAGTGTCAATAAATAATATTAGTATTAAACTTGGGGCCAAATAGAGGCAAAGCATGCTTAATATTAACAAGCCAGATGAATGTGAGGTTACCACACTGTTGCTGGTAAAAATCGGTGCTGCTTGCATTGTCTCCAGAACGCCCACACGGCTCTAGATAAATTATTAATAGTGAATTTATAATGAAGTTATGATAATGTATTGTACAGATGGCTCACTCAATAGAACGTGTTAAGAATGTGGAGACTATGGAGAGATTATGGAGAACATGGAGACGAACTGTTCCCTATGAATTCTTCTTGAGTTTCCACATTTACTATATTTTCCGTCATTATTGATATTGATGGTATGGGTGAAAAGTTGGCTTTCATGATGATGATTTACATGCCCATGATTAAATAATACCAGTTTTAATATTACCAACAGCTGTTAAATGTACTTGTTTATCCGCCAGGTTCTTCGCCTGTGAACCTAGACGACAGATGTTATATTTTATACGCAGTGCATGCTATGTAAACCAATGTCTCTGTTTCTACCTTCAACCTTTATCAATCTACTGCTGGACATAGGGCCCTCCATTTTCAATCAACGGGCCATAGAGCGAGATATGCTCGGGGACTCTTTCAGGGGTAAAGTAAAAAAAAGATATAATCCCTAAGATAACTACAGTTACCGACGTAGCTTGCCGGAACAGCAAAGTTGAAGTGTCAAGTTGAAGTGGGCTGTTCGCATATGCCGCAGGACCAATAGCCATTAGACCAGACGAGATCTGGAGACCGCACCAAGACAAGCGTATCGTAAGCGTCCTCTGGTCCGATGGACCAAAGACTTGCGGTCTCTGGAGGATGCTAGATAAGGAATTCTGAAGACTATATGGTGCAAAGTGGGGGTGACTTTGCTTAATACGATTATAAAAACATTAACCCTGCTGTCTGCACTTAATGTGTTTAAGGAAATAGGCAAATCATGCCCACCACCGTACCCTATTTTAATCTTTGACATCGTCTAGTACAACCGATTCAGTAAGCAATGTACCGTACTTAGTCACCGCTTCACAATAGCCAGACTGCATTATACCGTGCTCTAAGTATCGACCGCTCATTACCATAATTTGACACAAGATACAGACAACACGTGTGTTATTTGGGACACGGTTTGGGTTTGTTTACTCTGAATTTGTACGTATATATCTATGAGTGGCTGTTCTGGATTTATTGGGTCTCACATTGTTAGATCTTAGCGCCTGGACAGAGAAACTGCAGTGCGTAGGCGAATGTGCAGTGAGTGTCAAAAACGATATTTTATTTATTTATTTATATCACCAACAAAAAACAATTCAATATACATTGACGTTCTGATGTGTGCGTCGCGGCGATATATGTAAAAAGGCCAGAGCTCAGCGATAGGTTTACCATTGGCAAACCGCTGATTTTCAGCTACAGCCAAAGTTACAAAAACAACCATCAACAATTGACACTAACGTGATTATTATTAATAAATAAGAAATAAAATTTTAATATAATAGATTTTTTAAATGATAATCAATAGAAGCGGTGATTAAATTATAACGGTATTACATAAATTGAAATTATATCCAATAAAAAAAATCAATATATATAAATTAGAAATAAATAAGTGTATAATAATAAAAAAAAAGTACAATAAAATTGTCGTTACATTTATTTTGATGCGATTCCAGAATTCTTTTACCATACACAAACTACAATTATATTAAAGATCAATCTAGAAACCAACCACTACCAAAGCCGAAACGTCTCTTTGTCTTGTCTCTCTTTGATATAATGAAATATATTTATTTACTAGCTTTGGCCCACGGCTTTGCTCGCGTTAAGAAGTATTATTTTTCATCCCCTATTTTATCCACTGTAGAGATGGCTATGACGTAGATTTATGCATGCAAAGTCTTAGCCCGATCGATTTAAAACTGACAAAGTTTCATACAATCTCTTATACCCTATTTTATCCCTTTGGGGGTTGAATTAATCAAAATCCTTTCATAGCGGATGCCTACGTCATTTCATTTACCTGCATGCCAAATTTTAGCATAAACCGTCCATTTGTTTGGGCTGTGCGTTGATAGATCACTATGTCAGTCAGTCACCTTTGAGTTTTATATATTAAGATTTATTTCGTTATTGTACACTTAGAATATACAATAATATAGTAAGAAGTAAGTACAATCGGTGGTCTTATTGCACATAGCAATCTCTTTAGGCAACCTAAGGATGGAGAATATAGAGATATGATTTGGATCGCTTTGATTTTTTTAAACTAATGTAAGACTTTTTGTTATACGATTGATTTGAACGTTTAATATTGAAAATTACTTATATTTTTATAATTTTACATTTGTACTGCGTTTGATCCAACCTGAAATCCTTGATGAAGATGCCACTCCTTAACCACCACATGGGTCGTCAATAAATATTAGGTAATAATTTTTATGAATCCAATGTCCGCATATTAACTACTATCAAAACTCTACGTTGATTGCATCAACTCAATCTGCCATTCACTTTTATCCAATACATTTACTGCTCCACTAAATCACACACACTTTATCAATCGAGAATTATTCATAAGCACACTTTGGATCGATTGTTAGCGCCGAGTTTAATCGATATGATCGAGAGCAGTGGCGTGCACAGCGATTATGAGTAGGGTATACAAAATGATTGACACCAATCGTAAAACCAAATCATCATCATCATTACAGCCTAGAATATCCACTGCTGATCGAAGGTTTCCCCTAATGATTTCCACGCGAACCGATCCCTTGCAGTTGACAACTATCTGCTACCCAACACCTTAACCAGGTCATCAGTCCATCTGGTTGGGGGTCGGCCTACGCTTCGTTTCCCGTTCCTCGGACGCCACTCGAGAACCTAATATAAATAAAACAATAAATAATGTACATTCATTTTTGTCAAATTTAAAATGGGCGATTAAGTGGGTATCATTTAATATGATTCACAGGGTTTGTTTGCATATATGGAGTGCACGCCACTGATCGAGAGATGAATCGAATCGCTCTGATTACTTGGATCGATTGATGAATAGTCGTCATCAACGGTGATTTATTTGGAACAATTGATCTAGAAACGAATTGATCGCATGCTGTGTGGTGTTGGATTTTTGGACTCAATATAATAGTGATTTGATTATAAGGTAATGTTGAATACATTCTTTTGTAATACAATATTGCGTTTAGTCCAAACATGTTAAAATTCGGTGTGACTACCCATATGGTGTAATGGTCGAGAAGTCGGCTACAGTATCAAGGGTTGCGGGTTTGATAAATCGATACAAACATGTTTTGACTAATACTAATATGTAAATAGTCTTGGTGAATTTTTAAATAAAATTTAGTATGCATTTTCATTACTAGCTCATCACGTCCCCGCCGAGGGCACGAGCCTACCCTATAGGATGTAAAGGCCTTAGTCGACCACGCAGGCCAGTGCGGATTGGCCAACTTCGCGCACAACCTTTGAATATCTTCGCAGGCGTGTGTTCTCGCGATGTTTTCCTTCACCGTACGAGCGTCGGTAAGTTCATTTAATTTCGAAAATTCGAAAACTTATAGGTACATGGCGGGATTCGAACGTGCGCCCTTCCGGTCTGAAGGCGACAGTACACACCATGGAGCCACTGACGCTTAATATGTATTTACATAATATTTATTTTATAACTAATAAAGTATGTGTATGTATGTTGTTGTTGAATACCCATGCTACAAGCTCCAAGTAAGAATTGGAGAAGATGACGCTATACGGGGCGGTGAATATTATGTAATTTATTACTCGATGGTAAGCCTGATATCGCTCATGGAACGTCACCACCGAGTGGCATGAGACTACCCTTCTAGAGTGTACAGGCTTTAGTCGTCCACTCGGGCCCAGTGTGGTTGGAACGACTTCACGCAAAACCATTGAATTTCTTCGTAGGCGTACGGAAGTTTCCTCACGATGTTTTATTTCACCGTAAGAGCATCGGATAAAAGTACTAATCATTAAAAAAATCGAAAAGACATTGGTACGTGGCGGGATTTGAACCTGCGCTCACTCGGAAGGCAATACTTCACACCCACAGATTTCCCAATACAGGAGATGGGGCAAGCCGCGTTTAAAGTGCGACAAATGTAAGCTCAACGAGCATACACTGGCTGCCAGTTTACGCTCTGTGAAACGAGTCAAGACGCACGAATATTAGAAGAAATTACCGTTTTTTTCCAAAATGCCATTCTGTGCAATTGTAACATGCCATCATCGCAATGAATCAGTAAATTTACTAAGAAATAGAATAACTTTTCACAGGTAAGAAACGAAAAGAAATTGCGACACTGGGACTGCCTATAAACTTGGCGGCTTGTTCAGTCTAATTGTATATTCGGATGTCTGTGTTCACACCAGTGAGCCACCGACGCTCTATACCGTGGTTGCATAAGGTGTATTCGCTTACGACTTGCACCGCACAACTTAATGGTCGTCCGCAACACACACAAAGATCTAAATTGCCTTTATTTATTACTAAAACGCTTCATTTTATCATAAAATTAATATAAATATAAGCCACTAACACTCCATAAACGTTTATCAGGTATAGGCTTTCATATTACACATGGGGAGTTCTGTAATGGCGTATTAAGAACAAGTTTTTTTTCTTGTTTAATATTTGTTTATTTTGTTTGTATACCTACTTAATCCACTCGCACACATGATGTCTAATTAGCATTTATTGATTTTTTTTTAGTTTTGTAAGTAATTTTAGTCTTATGATCGCTGTTCCAGGGCTTCACTAAAAGCAGCGTCCTGGCATGCTTCTGGCGTGCTTGGATAAATGCTGAGTGTTGAAGTTGAAATAATCATATATATTTTCTTGTATTTTGCATGTTTTTGCCAAATAAATGTATTTCTTTCTTTGTTACCGTTTATTTACCTTGACTCGTTTGTCCAAAACAGTCAAAAAGTAGGTATCAGATTAATTTATAAAAGTCGACGGCTCTTAAAAAAATCTACCACTCCTCTAATAGAATAAACGATGACACACCTGAATACATGGAAATCATAACATTGCACTCTCTCTTCAACCTATCGCAGTCCACAGCTGGACATAGGTCTCCCCCATTTTGCGCCAGATATCCCGGTTCTCCGCTTTTCTTATCCAGCTTCCACCAGCGACCTTCCGCAAGACATCGGTCCATTGGGCCGGAGGTCGTCGTACGCTACCCTATCAGCATAAAAATGCTGTGCCGCTCTCAAAAAGGTTCATTCTTCCATTACAAATTTCGTTCTTAAATTGCAACATAAGGTAATAATCGATATCAAAAGCCCACCGAAAAACGAGCTCTAAAAACTAGGTTGCTTTCATCAAAATTCACGCATAAATCGTGCGAAATAATCGGCGGACACGTCGTAAATTCCATTATTAAACTCACACCCATTACTTGCTGTTACTGTTTTAAACTCTCATTAAATTGTGCCGATATGTAATTTGATCGATTGCCTCAAAGTGCCGGTGCGACGTCAAAGTCAATGATATTCTGTATATGTAAAGGTAGATACGCCATCCGTGCCTCAAAAAAGAACCGCCGAAAAGAGTACAGTTTGTACTCTTTTGGTTGGGTAAATGTACGTTTATTCGAAATATGTGTATGTGTGCTGTCACTGCATTCGGAACCCTTTTTTCGATTGTTTTGTGAGCATATCACGAATCTATACTTTTTACATCATTGGTCAAAATGGAGCAGACTAGTTATCAATTTGGACGAACGCACTGTTATTATACAATCACTATAGGTTAGAACACTTTTAAAGTTGGCGTAAGACAAAGGAAATATATTTAGAAATTGTTTTGATACTTGCCAAATTGTACATTTTAGAGTATTATAGTCATCATCATCAGCTCATTAAACGTCTCCACGGAGGGGCACGAGCCTACCCGTAAAGGGTGTATAGGCTTTAGTTTTCTACCCGGGCCCAGGGCGGATTGGCCCACTTTACGCACAACCTTTGAATCTCTTTGCAGGTTTCCTCACCATGTTTTCCTTCACCGTAAGAGCGTCGGATATAAATATGACTTAAAAAATTCGAAAAAAAATACATTTCACAATAGTAAGGTGTTTTATTGTTCTGAATCGGATTTGTTTGACCGAATTTGTAGTAATAATTATATTTTTTTGTATATCTTGGGTAATAATAGAAGCTCTTTTGTTAAATACGGGCAAAATATCACTCTATAATAAATTCAGCAGACTTTTTAAATATAAACCGTCAATCGAAATAAACCAAAGATTATAGAATTCTTAAAACTAGACAAACCCGCGAGGAATAACGAGTATGTAAATAGCCAAAGGCCAAGAACAAAGCTTCTCTTAATCTAAGAGCATTGTAATAACATCCGTGGACTATAGATCGTGTTACTATCTCTATGAAATATTGAATCGCATTAGAGCTTATTAGCACACGGAATGCTTAGAGCCGCCGCATACGAAATATCCAATATTTATTTATACAAAATTATACACTCCTTGATTGACTCCCCGTCCTTGCTTTCGTCCATCAATCTTAACACCTTTTACAGATCCCGATGCCCTAAATTGTTTGCACTCCAAGTCTACAGGAACAACACCTCCTTCTACAATCCCATAGTACGTATGTGTCGCCTTTACAATGAACTGGTCCGTGATCATCCTGTTGATGACATTATTATTGGAAGGCCTAATGTATTAAGACATAGCTTATTGTCAATCTTAACTTAATTTTTTATTTTATTTTTGTGTAAAACTTCTGTCAAAATCTTTATCAAATTGTTGTTTGCAAGTTAGGACGCAATGTTCCTAGGTTATAGTTTAGCCCCTAGATTTGGTTATGTAATTTGGCTTTTTATGTTGACTGTAACCAGTTTTTGTGTCTTATTAATAAAAATATATTTTATTATAGGTAAAGGATTACCTTCAATTTATAAATCAATAAAAAAGAAACAATTCTAGTACAAGTACGAGTTTAAATAGTGGGAAGGGTATGGTTTGATTGAGCAAGTTGAATCAGATATGTTTTACATTTTCTAAATTAAAAATTATACAATATAAGACTATATTACATTGTGTTCTTTTTGTTCATACATCTTCAGTATCACTTTCTGTATCACCTAAAAATTATCAACGTTAATTCACCAACCGTATATATTATAGTAATTTCTAAGTTACTATAGTATAACTCGATGGAATCCTTGAAATTGGTGGTATTTATTTTACTCGTATCCATCATTGTATAATGATCTTTACTGAAACCTATAGTTTACTTAATTGTGTCTAAAATTGCTTCTGTGGGAAGTCGAGTTCAATATATGGGTTTATAAATTCTATGTGTCTAGTCTCGTCTGCATTAGACCTTACACAGAACCGTAAGTTCAGTCAAACAAACAAACGAAAACGCACGAACAATGGTCGGCCGCAGAAAACAATGACAGAAAAAATCGTTTAATCCAATTACAATGATATACATGGGAGCAGACGATGGAAAAATAAGGATATGACTAGAGTTTATCAGTTTAAATGAGTATTTAGGTGGATTGTACGTAATACATAAAGCTATGCCTTTTGAGAGCGTCGGTGGCTCAATGGTGTGAACTGTCGCCTTCCTACCGGGAGGGCTAAGGTTCAAATCCCGACACGTACCAATGTGTTTTCGAAGATATATGTACGTTATCCAACACTCTTACGGTGAAGGAAAAAATCGTGACGAAACCTTCATGCACGCCTGCGAAGAGATTCGAAGGTTGTGTGTGAAGTCGTCCAATCCGGACGACTGGGCCTGCGTGGACGACTAAGGCCTAATCACCCTATACGGGTAGGCTCGTGTCCCTCGGTGGGGACGTTTAATGAGCTGATGATGATGATGATCCCTTTTAATAGTATTTTAAATGCAATTAATGTAGGGATTATCAGTCGTTAGTTTAAAGCTCTTTAAAAATAACGAAAAAATATTAATTGTAACAATATGTATTTTATATTTTTGTTACTACTTATTAGAAGACACGTTCGAAGACACTTTCTATCTGTGTTAATTGATATTAAGTAAAAAAACAATGGCAAATACGGTATTTGCGAGTGTTTAATTGTCACTAAAGGGAACATTATTAAACTCAAAAGTACAGTGCAGTGGCTAACCTTTAATCCTAAGTAAAATTACGCAATCCTAAGCAAAATTACGGGATACTGTTCCAGTAACTTTACTGTCTGCTATCATTTGCTGTGAAACCATTTTAAAAATCAAAGTCAAAATCCATTTAATTAAATAAGGCTTACAAAAACCACTTATGAACGTAAAAAAATATACAAAAATACATTGAAAATCAATTAAAATATGAATTTTGATGCTTGAAAAATACGCTTTATTGATGGTCTGTTGAAAAAAAGCGATATTGAAATTTTTAAATAAAAATATAATCCACAATATTCTTTCCCACTCATGGCCATAGCATACGCAGTGTCGGCCAGCAATTGGGTGGTCGCCCATTTTATCATCATGAAGAACGGTGTAGAGCGTTCGGTCAATGAATGAACGAGATAAAGTGTTTTTGTTTAAGTGCATGTCCTTTGGGTGACGTGTGTCAAACATAATGGTGGACTTATCAATGAATGAATGAACATTACAATACTTTCCAATTTAAATGCATATATTAAAAGAACTTGTCATTATAATCAGATCATTAAACGTATCTTACCGAGGGGCATGAGCCTACTCGTAAAGAGTGTATAGATCTTAGTCGTCCACGCCGGCCTATTGCGGATTGGCTTCACGCAGACCCTTGAATCTCTTCGCAGGCGTGTGCACGTTTCCTCACAATGTTTACCTTCACCGTAAGAGCGTCAGATAACGTACAAATAATCTTGAAAATCTAAAATGGGATTTGAACCTGCACCCTCCAGATCGGAAGGCAACCGTCGGCCGACGTCGGTGTCCACATCAATGAGCCACCGACGCTATAAATAATTTTCTACAAATTTATACACACAAAGTTCTCTCTCTCTCTTCTAACTGTTGCAGTCCACTACTGGACATAGGTCTCCCCCATTTTACGCCAGATATCACGGTCCACTGCTTTTCTCATCAAGCGACCTTTCGCAAGTCGTCGGCCTATCGAGCCGGAGGGCGCCCTACGCTACGTTTGCCAAGACGCGGTCTCCACTCCAGAACTCGTCTGCTCCAACAGCCATCGGTTCCGCGTAACACGAAGTTAAGTGAAAAATAATACAAGTTATCAAGAAGTCGCCGTATAAATACAATCCATTTTGATGGTTCCGTAGCCAAATGGCAAAAAACGGAACCCGTATAGATTCGTCAAATCTGTGTTTCTGTCCGTCCGTATGTTACACCCTTTTTCTCCGAAACAATAAGCACTACACTACTCAAACTTTGTAAGTATATGTATTCTGTGAACCGCTATTAGGTTTTGATAACAAACTTGAATAGTTTAGTTTTATTCATTATAAGTCAATTAGTATGAATGTTTGCAACCTTATCAACTCTGAAATACGAACTTTTTATAATTCGACAACCTTTTGATTGGTTTAAAACCTAATCAATTTAGTATCCGTTTTTTGTGAGCACGAAGGTAGATTAATGATCTTCATATTGCAAAATATCGATCTGCTTGACTATTAATTTTGATAATAATATATTTTTGTACCAATCAACACCTTCCTTGATGCTCCTTCTTCATAACACCGAAATAATTATCAATAATTGTATGAACTGCGGTATCACATACTGTTAATAGTGTAAAGTTTATAAGTATGGAGAGTTGTAGTAAAACAAGGAAATGTATAGATTGTAGAATATATAAGAAACCTTGTCAAATTGACAACAACAATTATTTAAAATTGTCTCTACTACTTATGCCTTTTTGTGGCACCCATTACTACCGCGATGTAACGGAGGATAGTGTCATCTAGTGACTATGTACAGAACTAAAAAATACATACAAATTTGACAGATGCCGCATCTTTTCTAAAATTATTAATAACATATTTTTGTTTATATTAAACAACCACGAAACAAGAGTTACTAATGACAATTTAACATATAAAATTAATTACACTAAATAATCTTAACACATACCTCCCCTTCAACAAAACAATATTAATAATTGAAATATAATGTTGCTTTAATGACAAAATGAATAATTAAAAGGGATTTCTAATAGTTAAAAAGTCAAAAACTGTTTATGTTTTACGGGACTATTCGCAGTTTCAAGGTAAATATAATTTCATCTACATTAGCTTACAAATAATATTCTCTCTCTTCAACCTATCGCAGTCCCCGTTGCACATAGGTCTTCCCAATTTTGCACCAGATCAATATTAAATAATATTCTGCTTTGCCTGAAATTAATGCAAGCGAAGCCGCGGACAAAGACTTGTATACTTATGATAATTATAAATTCGATTTAATAAAACAAGAAGTAGAAACCAAACTTACGGCGGTTGGTTACACGAAATTTTGTTACAAACGAGCGCCAGCAAAAACAAGAAGGTCACTGTGGTTTTCCTGTACATTTAGAGATAACATGCATCTCGATGCAATAACAATGAATCTAGCATTTATGCAGCTGATTAGTTGTAGCACAATGGTTTTATCGGATTGAATTCATTCATGTTTTTTGTTCCTACTTTTTATTGGTGAATCTTTTGAAGATCAGTTTTAATTTACTCATTGACTTTGGTATTCTGACGTACATTATGTGTATTCGTTTTACTTAATTTGAAAGATTATCTAAACAAATCTTTACGGTGCCATTGATAAAAAAATTGTTGTGATTAATATAATTCTTCCACCCTGTAAACATTTTTCTTCCACCCAAAGGTTGCCTGTCAGAAATTGCAATAAGGCTACCTTAGCAATAAGGTCGCCTACTTTGTAGTTGTCTTTTTTTGTTACTTGTGAAACACGAATAATGACACGGTAAGAAAAGCCGCCATATTTAATTTAATTTTTATTATGTCAATTCGTAACAATATCATATTTTGATGAAGCGTTTGATATAAAAGTTGAGACGTCAACTACTACACCAAGGGTTTCGGGTTCAATCCTCGTGCAGTACTCATATTTGTATGGAATAATTATAGAGTTCCTTATTATCTGCCTATACTACAAGCTCTACGATTGAATTGAGATTGAATGGCCATGTGTAAACGTCAGTGAATTACAGTTATTTACATTTCATCATCATCAGCTCATTAAATGTCCCCACCGAGGGGCATGAGCCTACCCGTATAGGTTGATTAGGCCTTAGTCTTCCACGCGGGCCCAGTGTGGATTGAACGACTTCACGCACATATATTTTTCGAAAATTCGAAAACAGAATAGTACGTGGATTTTAATGAGGTTAAAGAGTAGGAGGGCGACAGTCCACACCATTGAGCCACCGACGCTCTTACATTTATTGAGAAGTATTATTTATTAAAACAAACATAATCTGTACTTTTAGATTTCCCATGACCCCGCGCCAAGATTTCACGGTCTTTTGAGTGGTGCCATCAGTACGAAATGGTTAATATCAATAAATTCCAACGTAAAATCTAACGTAACAACAAACACGCACAATAAATACAATCTAAATTGACGGTAAATCGCGTTTCGTACGATATTCACAATTTATATGCAAACACAATTTAGTCTAAGTGAACAAATGGAATGAAATTCAAGGCGAGGTTCCGTAGGATGTTGGAATAATTGGTGTAAATACCTTAGTAAGACTGCACAATTTAGGATGAGTGGCAAGGAACTAGCTATCAACGAAAACAAATTGAACCAGTATATCATGGCAATTTATGGAGTAAGAGGAAAAAGAAAAAAAGGCAGAGAAAAGCGTATTTGCAAGCATAGCGTAGGGCGTCCTCCGGCCCGATGGACCAACGAACTGAGAAAGGTCGCTGGTGAAAGCTGCTGGATGAGAAAAGCGGAGGACCGGGATTTCATTCCACGTTAAACCATACTACTTCTTACGTTAATGGCTGTGCATGTTTTCCAATGTGACGTTTTGTTACATGGCATGAGATTTTATTTTACCGTTTAGTTTTTATTCTTAAATTTATAAGCGGTTTTATCATCTATAACGTTGAACCCTAATCTTGACACTCTAACAGCTGATAAGCGCTGTATATTTTGACAGTTGACATTTGACAGGAACATAGTGAGGTCAGCCAATGCTCATATAAAACCGACCAATGGACCAGTTTAGATAATAATGCTTGTGTCTGGACGCCCACGCTGCGGGAGGAATGTGACGAAATCTATCGTAAAGTGAAATGTACATGAATATGTATGTATGCGACATGGACGTATAAAATATACGGAAGGAATCTCACTAACAAAAAAAGTGTACCCAAATTCGGCCAGTTTTAGTATGGCAAAATATTAAAAATTTAGCGCCTCTGTCAACAGAGCAAAAGATTATGTTAGGAAAAAAAGTATGAGGATTTATTGTTAAAAGTTTTTAGGCAGTCTCGTTCAACGTCCATGCACTTCTGGAATCCATGGAGCTCATCTCAGAAAAAGAGGCAAAGGCATGATAGGTGTTTACTCTTTTCTGAAAAAAAAATTTATTAAATTTCATGAATGTAGCTTTAATACCCTAATAGCTAAATTTCCGATTGCTATATTAAATTAAAATACATAGTCTATGAATTTGAAATGTGCAATTTTTATTTATACGATTATTAACAATATTATAAATATAATAGAATGGCAATTTCCATAAACTGAACATCCTAAAAAGTCACCTTACCGGAACTTATAATTCTCAACGCCCCGACATGCAGAATACTATAAACAATACTACTAATAATACAAGCCTTTCCACACCCACGTAATTATTGGGTGCCATTCATTAATATTCTGTTATAGATTCGTTGAAAGGTCACCCGTAACTCCAACTGACCCGGGCCCAGCCGTGAACTCGCGGTCTAACACGTTTTAGGAAATAAAATGCGAAGACGAATCGTATTTGGATATTGGATCACGTTACGCGAGAGTTCGCCAATCTCCATTGTTATTTACTCTTAAAATATTTTATTTATTTTATTAAATTTTCATTATAGTAATGTCGCATATATAAATCAATGAAACAGTAAAATATCAAAACTTTTAGTGTTCTGCATCCTGTGTGTTAATAACATAATTTGTTACCAAAACTCTTCATTCTCCCATGTTTCCTTTACCTTCTTCCTATTTAAAGATCACTATCACTTAGGTAAATCATCTGCTTATTAAAAGGTCTTATTTTTATTTTATTTCATAATAAAATACTGACGCATATTTTCATTAACAATTTAGATAACACTAAGGCCCGTAACTATAACTAATGACTGATTCCAGGCATTACTTAAATCATATCCGAAAGTCTATCCCACGTAGAAATAAATATCAAAAAACCAGGTAATTGGTACAGTATAAATACGACATTAATCACGAACTTGATTGGCGTCAAGCTGATCTTTATAGTGTTTAAATGCAAAACCATACTTGTGTCATTAGTTATGTCAATGTTCACACGATTCATGCGTTTTATGGCTTTAATTTACAAATTTTATTTTTGCTGGCCATATAAAATGTAGTACGTGTTATTTAATGAAAACTTCATTAAACGTATTTCAGTCATATAATAATAATAAATATTCACTAACATTCACACATCGCCATATAGCCCCAAACTAAGCATTAGCCTGTAATATGGATAGCAAACCCTTAAATGGATGAAAACGCTTATGGATGCTTAAAAGGAGACACTGGCCTACACAATTTATGTTTGTACACTTTTAGTGAAATAAACAATTTATTTATTTATAAACAACGGATACACATACGTGTATACTTTTTTTTGTAAATACATACATATCATGTATAGAAAACACCCAGACCAATACAAACATACATGTTCTTGCACACAAATGATTGTACTGCCTGGGGATAGAACCCGGAACCCTTGGCGTAGTAGCCGTCGTCTCAACCATTACATCAGATGGGTCATCAAATTTTCGAAATAAACATAATAAATTGAAACTTTTGTAGCCGTGTTAATTTGTGATGATAACATTATCTCACCCAAATATACTTTTTGAAACATATGTAGTAATATTGCTATAGGTAAATTTAAATACCACGTTATTTATGGACATTAAAAAATGATTCATTATGCGCTATGGTTCTTTATTGCACACTGACGACCAATATCACGAATGGAAAATAAATATTTTTATTAGATTTACTAAAACACAAAATTTATGAATATTATATGGTACTAATAGAAGTATAACTTCAACCTAGTGAGAATACAAGTTTTATTATCATTTTTTTTCATTTCTGCAATGTACGTACTAAAGTTTTAGTTTTGTATTCAACTGTAAATTTGTTATTCCGGTACAACTTTAATGCATATGGTTTATCGGCTCATTATACGCTCTACAGAGAGGCACGAGGCCTGTAAACCCTATACGGGTAGGCCGTATAGGGTTTACAGGCCTTAGTCGTCCACGCGGGCCCAGTGCGGATTGGCCGATTTCACACCCAACCTTTGAATCACTTCGCAGGCGTGCGCAGGTTTCCTCACGATGTTTTCCTTCACCGTAAGAGCATCGGATAACGTACATATAATATCGAAAATTTGAAATCACATCGATGCGTGGCGGGATATGAACCTGCGCTCTTCTGATCGGAAGGCAACAGTCTACACCATTGATCCACCAACGCTCAATGGTGTAGACTGTTGTTATCGCATCTCTTTTATTTAGAGAGATGCGATAATAATATCGCATTTTAAAATTAGCAAAATTGGGGCAAAGAGTCGTTTTCCTACTATTCCATAGAGAAGATCGAAAAATAAAATAATTTACGAACTGTTATCTACTTTGATTACACATAGTGCGTAAATCATATACGTGACCCACCCTAATGTGAAACTTTCAACCCGTTATGCTCATTAATTGTCCACTTAAAAATGTTGAAAAGTCGTAACAAATTAAAAATTGTTAACACCTTTTCAAACCATAGGTGTCACACTACAATTAAAGTGTTTACATAAAGCAAGCCGTTACTTTTGTACGTATTTTGGACCTTTCACAATCTTACTCTATGGAGAGGCACGGTAGTTCACCGCCAAGATCTCCATTTATATTGCCAGGTTTGATAAATTATATATTATAAAAGGTTAGCAAGATTTTGTTTTTTTTTCTTTATCCAATGTCCGTATCTAATTGACGCTATGTGAAATAAAAACAACAAAAAATACCGAAAGGCATAGTTTATAAATACAGTGACAACTTTTTATTTTCAAATTACGAATATTTTTCTTTTGTGATGAGTACACTTTCAGTGTCTAAATTCTAAGCAATAATTTTGAAGGCACTTTAAGTATTGGATATTTTTTTTACATAAACACAGAAGATGCGTACGATGCGTAGGAAAACCCTGTATCTTGGGGATCCTGAGTACGATATCTGTTGACCAACAAACAGACAGAATTCAAAGAATCAATTGCAACACATATCAAAGTATTAGCGGGAACCAAATTATGCAAAACAACAAAGGCGGCAAACAACAGGAAAACACATACAAGAATATAAAAATAAACACTAGCGGCAAAAGAAAAAAAGAATAGGAACAGTTACTAAGTGCGTGCGTGCGTGCGTGTGTGTGTGTGTGTGTGTGTGTGTGTGTGTGTGTCTGACACAGCGCAAAGTAGATTTCCTGCTTAATCTCCACATCAGTGCACCCATTTATCAGCCTCACTACGTAAATCATGCGTCTAACACGAGCAGCAATGTTTGCAATGTGATGGTAGAAGGTGAGATGTTGGTCCATAATAACGCCCAGATACTTAATTTGTTCAACACGATCAATACCTTCACACCTGCAGTCGTCAGGGAACTGTAAGTCTCAGAATCTCATCAATATACAGGGTAAAAAGAGCAGGGCCCAAAATGTTGCCCTGTGGAACACCGAAGTGCACTGGCAGATCGGCACTGACTGATCCTTCCACCCTAGTGCACTGTTTTCTATCAGAAAGGTAGCTAGTGAACCAGTCAAGTGCTTTTCCCCTCACTCCAATAGTCTCAAACTTCCCTTGTAGTATTGGCAATGAGACGGTATCAAAGGCCTTGGTTAGGTCGAGGTATACAGCTAGGCATTTTCTGCCGCTATCCAAGTGTGAGGTGATCAAGTTCGTCAAGTAAACCACCGCATCCTCAGTACATTTTCCCTTCCGAAAACCGAACTGGCCATCCGATACAAGCTGGTGTTTTTCTAGGTAGTTGGATAAGCGTGTATTGACTATTTTCTCAAGTATCTTTGACAATACACTGAGAAGAGAGATTGGTCTGTAGTTATCAGGAAGGTCCTTCAGGCCAGCCTTATAGATAGGGGTTACAACGGCTTGCTTCCACTGGCTAGGGAACACCCCAGTTTCCATACTTAGATTTATTATATATGTTATGGGGGCGAATAAGGATCCCTTGCATTTTTTGAAAATCCTAGGCTTAAGGCCATCACAACCAGGTGTGCTATCTACCGCAAGCCCATCCACCACTCCTTCCACTTCCAGTGGGTCAGTAGGAAAGAGAAACATTGAACAATGGTGATTGGTAACTGGTCTCTTGCTCGCGGTCATAGCAGCCTCTGTGGTGTTCAAATTTTTCAAAATTCTCTCAGCCAATGTTTGACCAACCGAGGAAAAGTGTGCGTTGCAGTAGTTAAGCCTCTCCAAGGGGTTGCCCGATCCCTTGAGCAATTCAGCTGCGCCTGCAGTCTTTTTAGGTATCTCACACAAGTCCTTTATCGAGTTCCAGAGCTTCCTTGGATTGTTGCTATTCGCTTTTAGAGTCTGGCTTTCATATTCTAATTTAAGCTTATGTAGAAGATCGTTGCAGAAGTTCCTGTATCTTTTGTAGGTAAGAACAAGGAGGCTTTATATTTGAATTTAAAACTTTATTTTATAAAAGGGCAAGCTGTTCCACTATAAAACTACAAATAACATTCGCAAGCGAAGCAGTATATGCTATAGAGTTATGAATTGATTAAAGCATAGTGATCATTTTAGATTATTTTCTAACGTTATATTTCAATTTTAAATAACACAAAAACTTGGACGCAATTTAACTTAACGCTGTTGTTTTATTGTAAAGCGTCAATATCAATACAGTGACCAATTGATTAAAAATCACAACACTGAGTTATTTGTATGTAATTGTTGAACTAAGGGAGGGCGTCTAATTGGTAATTTTACGCTGTGAATTTTATTGTAGCGGAATTATCGTAAAATTATCAAACAGAGTTCCTTTGTGAAATAGGAAAAATACTTTGAGTACGAGTAGTATAAGTTTGGAAATTATAGTAATTTAGGTGAACACCAGTTCACCAGTTCCGTTATCGGATAATAAGTTACGTATCAGTGACAGATTCAATCTGCTACTCTTGAACATATTCGTAATACAAAACATGATAATGATCGCCGCAACATAACAAATGATACGGTAACTATAAAAGTATCATAGAATGCTATTAATCTGTTTGTGATTTTAGCTTTTGACCACGTTAAAGTTGAATTTTAATTAAGTTTGGATTCTAAATGTACGAATGGTGGAATGTTAAAACATAAATCTTCTGCTCCAACAGCCATCTATATAGCGATTAGCGATACAGCGCACTGGCTTCTGCTGCTCCTTGAAATCACTCACGTACACTAACGTAATGAAACTAAAAGGGTCAACTTGTGGAGAAACCTAGGGTTATTTTGTGTGAAAGATAACGGCTAAATAAAAAATATTTTCTTGAAAAAAAAGATCTCGTCTTCAAGCCATGGCGTATGTAACTATACTTAGATTGGTTGAAAATCAGAACGACCCTGATGTCAGTTTCACTAAACCGCTTTACGACCTCTAAGCAATTTGAGTGAAAAATAATTAAATTGCTTAATTTCCCATAAGCCACTCGAACCGTTTCAACTAACAACAAACACAAAAGTAAGTCGTGCAAAAAACCAAAACTAAATTAGGCAAAGGCCGGCATCACTCGTGTAATGACGTCCCGTAATGACAGTCATGTTGTATTATGTCAAATTATTTCACACCGATAGGGAAAAGTCAAGGTGACCGATTGCGAACTGACGAGTAATGATTCTAGGTTTCGGAGCTATGAAGAGTCTTGATGTGGCACTTTTTTTATATTATAATTTATTCTGCTATAGAGCATCAATCAATTGACAAGGCTAAATTGTGCAGGACACTTACCAGCTAATAAGCTGACGGCTTAACGTGCCTTTTGAAGTATAGAGTGACTTTTGATCAATTTTTTTCCGTCACTAGTCCGAGGACCAAGCATAGCGTTAGTCAACCGAACGCCCTAGCCCCTAAGCAATCGAGCATGATAGTGCATATGAAACTGAATCCAATGCCTTTTTCGAATAAGCTACGTAATTAAAAGATACGTTACATTTAATTATCGACAAAAGTGAAGAACTAAAGAAATGATGATTTCTGTGGCAGTATGCAATAATTTCTTTAATATCAAATCTTAGAAAATCATAGGAAAGCTATACCGCTCAGAATGAGCTATTGGGATGAAGACACCATGACGCTGGTCGTTTATTTACAAAATTAATTTGTAAATAAAGCAGAGGACTTTTCACGTATTTCACAGCACCGATAGCCGATGGAGAAGACGAGTTCTGAGGTGGAGAAGATGACTTGCAAAAGGTCGCTATGGATGAAAAAAGCGGAAGCCTGGGTTATCTGGTGAGAAATTCGAGGAGTCCTAACTGCAGTAAATATTGAATAAAGATACTTTTCAACATAAAACGTAAATTAAATATTCCGCATCTATATATATAGAGTAAAGATACTTTTGCATAATAAAGCATAATTCTTAAATGCCGTATCCATACAATTTGAGTTAGTGTTTCGCACATCAACATAAAGCCATTGGGATCATAATAGTGGTGTAAAAACCGCGATCTCCGGTAAAGCGATGGATGTGTCCTTAGTCTTAATGGATCGCAGGTTGACTTAGAGTGATCTTGGCTTATTCTTGTATCACTGTACTTTATAAATTAATGGTAGTACTTATACAAAATTGTTTGATGCATGTTGAAAACGTTAGCTTTAGAGGTAAAAAGTAAGCGTATTTTTTAAAATAGTTTACATTTGACCAGTTTTTTTGTTCATAGTCTTAGTACTAATGAATTTGAAAATCATCATCAGCTCATTAAGCGTCCCCACCGAGGGCCACTAGCCTACCCGTAAAGGGTGTATAGGCCTTAGTCGTACACGCGGGCCCAGTGCGGATTAACCGACTTCACGCACAACCTTTGGGTCTCTTCGCTGGCGTGCGCAGGTTTCCTAATAAATCTGTATTTTATGACACAGATCAATTTCACAAGTCGAATGCTATATTATGTAAATATACATACATCTCTTATCTATATTGACTTGATAACAACTCTGTGGAACATGATTTCTCTTCTATTATACACATTGCTAGTCTCCTGTACACCTGAGAGATACTTTAGTCGAACACAGGTATCTATAGCTTAAGTGTTGTCTCTTAAATTCAAAACTTATTTTAAAGGTATCGATAAGATTTAAATTATTCGATTCCAGGGGGGGTTACCGCCATCTCTTAAAACATTGTTACAATAATATTATTTCGTCTTTTCTGGTACGAAAATGCTGACGTATCATTATAAGAATACTGTTTAAAGAGATTGCGGTAACCCGGTGTCACATTGTACCACCGTTTTTCGAATCAAATCTTAAAATATCATCCTCACCACCTAGATGAATGGAAATCCCCTCCAATGCGTGCTGTCTAAATTTCTTGTCACGGACGACGAAATTGTGGAATCAGTTGCAGCCGGTGATGTTTCCTGAGCCAGGTCGTATCGCCTGGCGTCTTTATAAAACGAGCGTATTCCCTTTGAAAAGGCCGATAACGTATTTCAGTGCCCTCTGGTATTGCAAATGGAGTGTCATTTACCACGAGATACCGTTTGCTCGTTTGCTCGCTATGGCATAAAATATTGTGAAAAGTTACTGGTGAAGGCTGAATGAGATAATCTGAATAACGAACCATAATATAACGTCAATATTTTATGCAATAAGCTTTTAATGTGGTTAACTATATTTATATAACCATTACATCACATGCCTGTGTTTAGTATTTAACATAGTATAAACGCATCATGAGAGTAATTTATTAGAGAACTCCTCAATTGTAAATGAAGTTTTTATGCAAGAAATGTTCCTTCGATGGCAATAAAAAAGTTTACAACAATATACTCAATAAATTAAAAGTATGCCGCCTAATTAATTTATAAATATAACAATTAATAACTAGATGTTAAGTAAATGTTTTTTACTCTGTGGACAAATATTTTAATTTTCAATTTTTTATATTTAATCGATTGCATTTACAAAAAAAAATATTGTAATTATTCTAACGAATGGAATTGGCATTGTGTATTTGTACGCCGGTAAAATGGAAAGGATACTAATGTACTTAAATACCTGTAGGTCAATCGTGCTAAATTGTGACAGCTATGACGTAACAACACTTGGACCGCAATACATATTTTGGTCAATATCATATCGCGCTTATCATTTGACAGCTAGTTCAGAATTGAAACTTAACCTCATAGCAGTACCGAATATCGAAAATGACAACTATTACAGGATCGGAAGGATATCGTAACAACACCTATTTTATTATGGAAACGTTTCGTTTTAAAATAACGCGATTGGCCTGCTGCACTGCTGGATGTCACATTCTGTGTGCAGACAAACATATTAGGTTTGATTTTATTTACTCGTTAAATTCATCGATATTCAATCACATACCACAGCACATCACTAGCATACACGATTGTGATTGTTGCATGATTGATACATCTGATTTCATTTGCCCACGTGAACCGTGGACCCGTAGGTCGTGGGATCGTGGGAGGCGTCCGCTACAGTACCGCGGATGTTCGACCTTCGCCCATCGACCAATATAACCGGAGCTCCAGCACCTATCACTTTTGATTGACAAATTATTGACATAGAATAAATACGCGGTCACTGGTTTGGTCCGCATCTTAATAGGTATAATTTTACACTTCACGGATACTATTTTAATTATTTCAAATATTTGGGTCCTTCTGGCGGAATGGTTGAGACGTCGGCTTTTATTACCAGGTATAAAAGACCTAGCATCTGTTGTCTCAGGTGTCGGGTGCAGTTATCAATAACTATCAGTTGTTGCTCTCCATCAATGCAGTGTGTCGGGTGTCGGGTGCAGTTATCAATAACTATCAGTTGTTGCTCTCCATCAATGCCGCTATGTCATGGTCAGGCGTGTCACTTACCATCAGATGAGCGTCTTGACCGTCCTGTGCACTAGGTAACATAAAAAAAAATCAATATCTATGTCAAAAATCAGTCTACACAGCATACAGATAAAGCCTCTGATAATCCCGCTACAAGTAGGCATTAAACCCCCAACGTCCCATCATAATCTATGCCCATTAGTTAAAAGTGAACAAATGGTAACAGTACAGTCCCACGTCCGCTGGTCAAACACAATGGAACGTTTTCTTAACCGATGACGCGTGAGTGATGTGAGGAAAATGGGATCTGTGTGTAAGGTTTTTTTACATGAGAATCTTCGCGTTGCTAATAATGACCGCATGAGTCGGTGATTGTGCTCTGATGGCCATATGAATGTTCAATTAAAACTTTCGAGTTTCACACGTTGACTTCACGATATATGTATGTGTTAAGCTGTGACTTTTGCATTCGTGTCTCGTTAATGAGAGTCAATTAGAAGAAGCTCAAGCGTGGGTACATTATGTAATGATGGTTTTGCTGATTAATAAAATCCAAGCTATTCTTTCTAATAGGGTATCTAATTGTATGTTGAGTAGCTAACCACAGACATTCACATGGCGCCATCTAGCCCCAAGTTAATCGTGAAGCCTGTACTATGGGTACTAACTAAACAACGGATAAACATACTTATATACATTTTTTTTGTAAACACATACATATTATACAGAGAAAACATCCAGACCATTACAAACAGACATGTTCATGCACCCAAATGTTTGTACTGCCCGGGTATCAAACCCGGAACCCTTCGTGTTACGTCTCAACCGCTACACCAAATGGATCGTCAAATTGAACTGTCACCCAATAGAGGTGACAATAACCTTCACCTACCTCAACAGCTCATGACAATCTACTGCTAGACTTATCTAGAACGGTCTATTTCACTATATGTAGCGTTTTATATATCCACGTGATTGGTCTTTATGCTTGGCGGGTTGGAGGTAGCAGTAGGTTGCATCATGCTCAGCTTATTAAACGTCCCCACTGTGGGGTACGAGCCTACCCATATACGATGTATAGGCCTTATTCATCCACGAGGGCCCACTGCGGATTCAAAAATTCAAAATTCTTTATTCATATTAGGCTTACAAAAAGCACTTATGAACGTCAAAAAATATACAAATATATAATAAAAACAATTAAAAATACTAAAGTAAAAATATGAATTTTGATGCTTTGAAAAAAAGCGCTTCAGTGGTTTGGCCTGTTGAGAAAGAGGCACCCATTATAAACACTGAAATAACTGAGCAGTTTAAGACCACGGATTTTTATCACATAAATATTCGTCAATAGTGTCGTACCCTTTTTTAGAAAGGTGTTTTTTTATTCTAGCTTTAAACATGTGTAAAGGTAACTCGATTGGCCGACTTCACACACAACCAGTCAATTTCTTCGCAGGCGTGCGCAGGTTTCTTCACGATTTTCCTTCACTGTGAGAGCGTCGAATGAACGTGCTATAATTTCGGATATTCGAAAATATGTTTGTACGTGCCGGGATTTCAACCTGCAGCCTCCAGATCGGAAGGTAACAGTCCACACCAATGAGCCACAATACTCTAGTCAAGGTAAAATTTAATGAGCGAAATCTGCTTCCCGTTCTTCTCTCTTCATCCTATTGCAGTCCACTGCTGGACATAGGTCTCCCCCATTTTGCGCCAGACATCCCGGTCCTCCGCCTTTTTTATTTATATATTTTGTCCCTTATCCGCCGCATACGTAATTCGTGGGAAAAACAGAGGTGGTGATAATTTTTTTCTACAGAACTAAAAGCTAGGCTTACATTTTAAGAATTAGGTGGTACACCCTGCAATGCTCTAACTGGCAAAAACTAGCCGTTACAATGGATGTTACAGCAATATACTGAAGGTGCTCAGTGTCAAGCTGGACAGCCCCCTTCTGCGGCACTGGGTCCAAGCACAAGTGCGTATGCCCGGAGCCCCACATGGTGGTAAATACTTAAATTAATTTGTTTCATTTACTAACATAGATTTTAAGTCATTTCTAAACTGAATTTTTTTTTAGTTTAAGCCTGATATAAACATATTTTATTTTATTTTCTTACATCCCTTTTCCCGTTTCAACCTACGACTCTCAGATCCAACAGAGATTTACACTCAATAATATAGACTATGAAGGCAGTTACCGAAGAATGAATATAACGGAGCCTCAATCTAGTTCCTGCTTAAGTTATTAGCTCACACGTGTATATTCGCAATAGTACCTAGACGTGTGTAGAGCACGGTTCTCATCTTTGCCCTTTCCCAGCGCGTGGGCTGCGCATGCGCGCGAATGATTGAATCTATGGAGGAGGTATATTTGTATAAATGAACCTAATTCGGTGGGAATACGTGAATCTAAATCCGCTGTCTATATTCTGTAATGTAGAATTATCACAACACAGCCGTAAAATGTGAACACTATAAAATAAACTAACAGTAAATAGGTTATAGCGAAGAAAAATTAAAAATATACGTCTGTTTATTAATTATAAATTAAGGTTACTCAGAGTTGAAAATGAGATTGAACAGAACTTAAAGTAACAAAATACTGTCACTCTAGCTATTATGGCATCTGTATAAGAGTTCTCATCCAAATCGCATTGCAGTGTACTTCTCAACTAATTTTATCAGTAAATAGCGTTGTTCTGCAGAGCCTTTAATATATATTATAATGCTATATTGCACACATAAAAGAAAAAAGATACAAATTTAGCAATATCTGAAAGAAAATAATGCGATTGAGGTGGTCTTATCGCTTGAACGATCTCTTCCAGACAACCTAAGAAACTTAGAAAATCAATAAGATGTGAGGCCTTCCTGCGGTCTTATTACTCTTTTTAACATTTTCTTGTAATATATAGTTCATGAAGAATAGGAGTATTAATTATAATGCATCATAAACCCTATTCCCAAGTGACTTTTGATTTAAAATATGATGAAAAATATATTAAAAATAATTTTAATACAAAATGGTGCTCCATCAATTTCGTACATCATTGTACTTAAATGTGAACTTGAAATACATCTAAAGGGCTGAGATAGCGTGGTTTATTCTGACAAAATCGACCGATAACCTGCTCTCTACAACGCCCCGTACTTACGGTAGATGAGCGAGCTCGTTTCGCATTTGTGGGATATTTTCACCTAACACTGACTAGAATATAATTTACTACTATATTTTTTTTATAATTAAAAATCTGAGTGCTTTTGACTGCCATCTCACCTGATGGAAAGTCACGAAGCAGTCTAAGATGTATCACGCAAACTCAAATAATGCCTGTTCACTCTAGCCTTGAAATCCCCCAAATTGTATGTATCGGGAAACAAAGACGCAGGAAACACAGAAGAAGGTCATATCACTGCCTTGCAGTTCGGACGATGAATGGAGCACCGAACTTTTTGGTACGAATGGGTGGTATATCGACAACAAAGGAGTGGAAGGGAGGGAGAGACCCTACGACGAATGTCCAATTAAGAAATGGTGCTGGGGGAATTAAATTGTGCAATTCTAAAGTTCCAATTATTAGTGAATATGTGTTATAATGAGCGTCAGTGGTTCATTGGTGTGGACTGTTGTCTTCCAATGTAGAGTGTGTTCAAATCCCGACACGTACCAAAGGAAAACAAAAAAAATTTGGGCACGCCTGTAAAAACATTCAAAGGTTATATATAAAGTCGACCAATCGCCATGCAGCAAACCTAAGGATATCCCAAAGTCAGATTCGAACTTTTGCTAGGTTGTCGTAGGGGGGCTAGGATACCTGGCATATGTTTGGGGAGAAATTCAATAGGGACTGGTCAACGATGCATAGACCCAAACTATAAATTGTTATAAATATCAATTTATTAAGATAACATATTACACGGAAAAACTACAAATATTCTAACTTTAAATGTAATAAAATACAAATAAAATAAAAAAGTCCAAATTACCGCACAAGCATTTATTTTTTCATATTATTTCCGTATTAACTACCAATATAACGCCTCACAGTTAAAGTTTAATACCAACTTATTACACCACTTCAGAACACACATAAATTCACGTACTAAGGTTAACAAAATTTACTATTATAGACGATGCTCCCTTGACAAGGTACGGCACATTATTTAAACCTAACTGACCATGAAAATACTTTGTAACTCTCACATAAAACCTGTCAACTTTGAACTCTATTCTGTAAGCTATAAGGATTCATAATGAGTAACAATACGAGGTCATATGGGAAAAGATAAGGTACTCCATTCAATTTGCCTCGATATAGGGCGTTAAGGATTATTTACGAGCATTTCCTTTGTGCGTTCAAGTAGAGTGCCTTTCGATATAAACTATTGTACAGGTGCTTTAAAATAGTTTTGATGTTATTAACGAGATTTCACCTTAATATTTGCGGCAACAATGATGTTTAATTTATAGAACGTGTCTGATAGTAGTCCAAACCCCCTTCCGTATAGGAGTATCTTTAATTTTCTTTATGTTAAAGTGTACAGGGGGTTACCGCCATCTCTTAAAACAGCTCTTAAAACAAAAATACTGACGTATTTTTATAACAATACTGTTTTAAGAGATTGTAGTTACCCCCCAGGACGGTCAAGGCGCTCACCTGACAGAGCGGCATTGAAGGAAACCAACAACTGATAGACAGTAATTATTCGCCGTCAACTCCACACTGCGCCCGACATTAGACACAACAGATGTAATGTTGTACCCCCTCATCCCGAAACACAAGAAGTGCATAACACTTCTATTTCACGGGACGATATCTGGCACTGCGGTGGTACCTACCTAGACGACTCAGTACCCATTACGATTAGTAAGTAATCAAGTATAAGAATCAAAAAACATAAGCGTTCCGTCTTAGTTACTTAGTCAACAATTTTTTATAAATATAGTATTGCATTGGTGTTTCATAAATAAAGCCGTATGTATGAACCATTTTTCGGCTTGTTTTTAACCTAGTAAATTCTTAACCCCCTTCTCCATCTCTAAGCTTTCTTTTGCATCGCCCTTTAGGTGGTGATTTGACTTAACGTCACGTAAGCCGTCTGAGTCCCAATTCCACTATCATCAACATAACAGTTCATTATACGTCCCCACCGAGGGGCACGAGCCTATCTGTATAGTGTTATGACCTTAGTTGTCCACGGAAATTTCATTAATTTACTTAAATTTACAGTTCAACTGTTTTGATACTTCATAATGACTTCAATATTAATGGTATAAAATGGTAATTATATGGTACAATAAATTAATTAATGGTGTGATCAATTAAATTCTTCCAAAAACAACGGATGAATGCAAAATTTGAGTATTAAGACACAATGAAATGTCAATGACAAATAATCCTTTAAGCGCATTTACCATCAGGTGACTGTCCCGTTTACTTGTAACATAAAAATATAATGAGCGGAATTGGAGACTAAGTCATTTGCCTACCTATGGAAAATAAACAACGTTTCTACATTAACAAGTCTATATTTCCATCTTACACCTAATAAATGCAAAAAAGTATTACCGAGCAAGTCATACACGTATCATACAAGATTGTAATGTTTCCCCGTATTCAAACCCATTCAACAAAATACCTAAACGAAACTATAAGTGGACCAAAACGCATAAAAGACATGTAAAGAGAGACTACTCGAATAGAGAACACAGTGTTGAGATATGGACTTTTGAAATCTTATCGATAACGTGTAGATATCGTCATTCTCTATAAGGCTCTAATATATTATTTATAAGGCTTGTGCCACTCGGTGGGGACGTATAAGGAGCTGATGATGATTAAATTATTTATTTCGTTTTTGTTTATATTTGCAATTTAATAGTTAGCAACGTAAATACGTTAAAATGAGTTCCCAGTCACAACTTATTTTTCCAACCTGCGTCTTGGCCTTTTAATTATTTTAACCCCGTGGGTCATTTATTGAGGCACTTAATTAGTAACAAAGTTAGTTTTAAATTGAAGCATATGTAATATGACAAAAAAGGGATTTTATTAAGAAATTCATATTGCTCTTAAATAAGTACGAATAAATAAGTATTCTTAAAAACTTAAATGTCTAAGTAAGTACACATATTTTAATTTTTTTAAAAAAAATCAATGAACGCTACACTGAACGCAGCATATATCTTATCTCCTAATAGCTATCTGAGAAAATTGCATAATGATTTTGTTAAATTGTATTTGCCTTACACAAAATATTCACAAGGCGAAGTATTTTTTTGTTTTGTTTCTTAAGCCGTCGTAAAATATATTACAACGTCAAATTAATTCATAGATAAAATAAGAAAAGATATCGGTATAAGTAAATGTTATACCGATATCTTTTGAATCTATCTACATCGATTTTTAAAATTTACTATATCGTTACGTCACTTGCGAGGTACCATCTTAAAATAGCGAAGCAAGGCACCAAGCTTTTACAGCGCATAAGTGCGGTGTTTAGCTCGCCCGATAATAAAATGTAAATTTATAGTCTAGTGGAAAATTTGTACTAAACTATATTGCGGCTTTACAATACATTGTGTTCTATTCATTATTACGGCGGTAATTATTTGTAATTTATTTTTAATACGTGTCAAAGGTGACGAGAAAACAATAGATTTTGCTCTAGAATCTAAATTGATAGATTAATTAGATGTTGCTTTGAAATATTTAGGTTCCTATGTATGTGACATGAAAGGGTATAAGAGATCTTACATTATTTCTTTGACGATGGGCTCAAGGTAGTGTTGACGGGAATAATGACAATCTATATATTATATTATAGTATACTTATGTGGTCTGGTATATCACTTACCACGAGGTGAGCGTACTAAACGTCACGTTCACTTAAAAAAAATCAAAGGCAAAGTAATACACTCTTTTCCAGTGTTGCCACCTTAGCCGCTTTGTAGAACTAGCACTTTTTAGCATAGGTGAACTCCTTTTTTAACGATTTTGCCCAAAAAGAGCAGTCTAACTCTTTTTCACTGTCTTGAAAACATTACCAAATTATGAAGATTCGACATGCTAACAAGTACTTTTTTGCTATTTCATCGGTCATAATGACGTTTTTTAGACGCTCTAAAAAAACTTTTCACTCAGTAGAAATCCATACATGAGACCACTATGATATCAATATGGGAGTCCATTTACATAGGCAAGTCTAATAATAAACGATCCAACCGCAAGCTTGGTAAAACAAAGTGTGATTTTATCTCCCGACCGTCACGAATGTTTCATTCATGCTCATGGCTACAGTTGTTTGTTTATTATCTACGAACTGCGGCCGTAATACAAGTTTAGATTCTATAGTAACTGTATGGGAATACTAACAATAAGTTAGGTGCCTATATTGAAAATAATTAATTCTAGTTTTTCGATAATAATCACATACGACCTATGTGGTGTTATGGTTGAGACGTCGGATACTACACCAAGGGTTCCAGGTTCGATCGCTGGGCAGTACAGATATTTGTGTGCATGGATGTGTCTGTTTGTGTTGGACTGGGTGTTTTCTATATGTGTGTTTATTCGATATCCATATTACAAGCTAATGCTTAGTTTGAGGCTAGATGGTGCTGAAAGAATGCCAGTGGATATATATTTATTTATAAATATCTACTTTGTATACCCTACTTATAAACTCACTGATACGACTAATACGGCCTTGGTTTATTTATGCAGGGGCATAATACCCTATCAAAGCAGTAGGTTAAAACAAATCAAACGAAAAATAATATTCAGAGTTAAGACCGTTTGATTAAATGATAAGGAGATTTTGTCACATAAAAGTTCATACATCACAACAAAAATTTCCGATGTGAATTCGCCCACGCTTATTCCTTGAACCAATCGCCAAACAAACAGACAAACAAAACCCATTTGCTTGTACCTCTGCGCGCGATGAATGGAACATCAGCAATGCACCGGGAATCGAACCCTGATACTATCCTTACCGGGAGCTTACATGCTAAGTAATGCGCTGGGGGAAAATATTTCGTTTGGAATCTTCGCTTTTTAGATAGATCTTTAACTTACCGTTTGATGCACATGGCGGTGTATATTTTTTATTTTAAAAATTTAGCTTTTGCCTAGAGACCTCTTTAGCATTAAAGCCATTTGATTTGTTAGATAGCATTGAAGCAGATTTTGAGATTTTGAACAATGTTTTTGCTAGTTCTAATACCGACACGAAATGCACAGTTCCATAACTTGTTGTATTTGCTTGACGTATGTAATATTACTGAGTCTGCCTTATTTAATTATTAAGAGTTTTTATTTAATTGACATTACGACAACACGTGTATTTTGATGTATGTGTATTTTGATAATGACCTTCCTGCGTCTGTGTTTCCCGATACATACAATTTAGGGGTTTTCAAGGCAAGAATTTGGCAATCCAAAGGGGTAACGCTGCCAGTATTTTTGGAACCTTGCCGAAAGGGACTTCTTTTAATTATATTTTTTAGTTTTAATTATTTATTTTTAAGTGTTTAGGGTGTAATATATTTTAGTTACCGAATAATGTAATGTAATAGTTAATATTTAATATATAATATCATTGCATGTTACAACTAATCTCCAAATATTGTTTTAGGCAAGAGTGAATAGGCATTATTTGAGTTTGCGTGATACATCTTAGACTGCATCGTCACTTTCCATCAGGTGAGATGGCAATCAAACGCACTGAAATTTTAATAAAAAAATAAAAAAAAATACCGCATTTATATTTATTTTCCTTAAACTTAACTAATGATAAAAAATATAGTCGATTCCCGTTTGTAAACAGTTTTTTTTGTACTTAACAAAAAAACCTACACAAATAATAACTTCCAATGTGTGGAAATTTCTTGCACCCAGCTCCTCATAGATTTAAACTATCAAAACTTATTTACCATCTAGAATTTATATCCGCTGGCGAGATCTCGAGATACACTTTAAGTTGCGGTCATACTAATCGTGGTAGATAACGTCGTATCGCGACGCCACTTATCTCTGTCTATTAAGGTAGTGTTCACACTGGAAATATTCTAGAGTCATGGGGCTTAACGCCGTCTCTTAAAGTATTATTAGATAGAATTTTGAGGATTATTTTTTCGTTCACATAGCGCCATCTAATATGGGGCTATTAAGCGCAAGTTTGTAGTTAAGGTACTAAACAACCAATAAACATACTTATTATATACATATTTTTGTAAAAACATACTTTTTACATAGAATCACCCAAACCAATACAAACAGACATGTTCATGCACACAAATGTTTGTACTGCCCGTGGATCGAATCCGGAACCCTTGGTGTAAGAGCCGACGTCTCGACCATAACACCAAATGGGTCGTCAACTTAATATTACTTCATCTTTTCATCATCATCATTACAACCTAAAATGCCACTGAAGAACGAAGGCTTCCCCTAATGATTTCCACGCGGACCGATCCCTTGCAGTCAACATCCATCTGCTATCCGCCACCTTAACCAGGTCATCCGTTCATGTGGTTGGGGGTCGGCCTACGCTTCGTTTTCCGTTACGCTGATGCCACTCGAGAACCTTTTCTTTTACTGGTTCCAAAATGCTGATGTATCAGTTTAGTTATTCTAATTTAGGAGATACCGGTAACCACATTGCGCGTGGGTGCGATAGTATTGCATCAACATATGTTTACTTCATAGCCACCTATGAATAGTCTACACAAACGAGCATATGGTTCTTTTGATGGTACGTGACATCATCATCAGCCTATAACAGCCCACTGTAGAGTATAGGTCTTACTGCACAAAATCTCACAGCAAAATAAAGACACCGCCGCTGGCAAGGCCAGAGTCCAGAAAAGCGTTGACGGCCCTTTAGAAAATGTGTACGCTCTTTTTGCAAGGAGACCAGGTCGAATCGCTTGGGAAATGTTCCCAGTGAAAGTTCATTGCACAGATTGATCGTATATGATGAAACATTTCCGTCGAGCGTCGGTGGCTCAGTGGTGCGGACTGTCGCCTTCCTACCGGGAGGGCTGAGGTTCGAATCCCGACACGTACCAATGTATTTTCGAATTTTTGAAAATATATGTACGTTATCCGACGCTCTTACGCTGAAGGAAAACATCATGAGGAAACCTTCATGCACGCCTGCGAAGAGATTCGAAGGTTGTGTGTGAAGTCGTCCAATCCGCACTGGGCCCGCGTGGACGACTAAGGCTTAATCACCCTATACGGGTAGGCTCGTGCCCCTCGGTGGGGATGTTTAATGAGCTGATGATGATGATGAAACATTTTAACAGAATCGAACTGAGGAAGACTTCCAATCATCTATTCAACCTATCGCAGTCCACTGCTGGACATAGGCCTCCCCCATTTTGCGCCAGATATCTCGCTCCTCCGCTTTTCCTAGTCCAGCCTACCACCAGCGACTTCGCAATCGTACTTGGTCCATCGGGCGGAGGGCGTCCTACGCTACGCTTGCTGAGACTCCACTTGTTCCAATCATATTACAGCCTAATGCTTAGTTAGGGACTAGATGGCGCTGTATAAATGTCAGTGGGTATACATTTATTAATTTAAATTCAATAATAAATATGCAATATAGTTGCAGTGGATGTTTTTTAATATTATTAAGAGAGCGTCGGTGGCTCAATTCCGGGCCGCCTACGATAGATCGACACGTCCATGTCGCTTGATTATGGTTTACGCTCTCGAGGACATGGAATGGCGGAAAAGAGGTTAGCCTTCAGCGCGGAGATGATAACACTATACGGCCTCGGCCGAGGGCGTTTGAGTGAAGAACTTAACGCACTGGGAATCTCCATCTCCTCCACGCAGAATCCTCCCCTTCTCCACTCCAGCCGTGTCCCACGTGGGGTACCTATCTGAACTTTCATAATACCCGTAGTGGGACTGTCCCTCCTTACCGGGAGGCCCGTGGTTCAAACCCGCCACGTAAAAATATGTTTTCGAATTTTCAGAATAAATTCGAAAATTCGAAATTACACACAAGTATACGTTATCCAACGTTCTTATGGTGAAAGAAAACATCATGAGGAAACCTGACACGCCTTCGAAGATATTCAAAGGTGTTACGTGAAGTCGGTTATCCACGTGGATGACTAAAGCCTAAACACCCATACGTGTAGGCTCGTGCCCATTGGTTGGGACGTTCAATGAGCTGATGATGATCACAATGGATATGTATTTAAATTCAATAGAAAATATACAATATAAATCCATAATGTGCATTTACGTTTAACGTCTCTACGCAGAAGTCAGTGACGCGAGCGCGGAAAGGGATCATTAATCCAGCGGCCAGCTAAGTCAAGATTCTTGTATTGTGTGTTACGTTATTTGTCTTCAGTCTTCGACGCGATTACTTATGTCAAAATGTTCTTTATAGCTGTGTGGGAAGTTTACAGTGACCTGGAATAATGTTATGTTTAATCGATGGGCAATGTTTAATTACATTATGCAAGTTAAGATATATTAAGATCTATACTAATAATAACTTGAGTAACAAAACTCATGAATTTTAGTTAAATAATGAGTACTTATCATCATCAGCTCATTAAGCGTTCCCAGCGAGGGGCACGAACCCTTTACGGGTGTTTATGCCTTAGTCGTAGTAGTCTGCGGGCCCAGCTGCGGGGGTTGGACGGAATTCACCGGCATTTACAATCTCTTTGAAAGCGTAGCGTGTAACCGGGCAGGTTTCCTCACGATGTTTTCCTTCTCCGTATGAGTGTCGGATAACCGAAATATTTACGCTCCAAAATATTTACGCTCGTGATATTGCTAGATAGTTTTAAATAACATTTTGGAATTTATTACCAAATTCCGTAGCGCAACTGCACCGAGACATTTTTTAAAAGTTTTTCAGAAGTAGTTACTTAGTAACTATCAACCTAATGTAATATCCTCAACGCAATATGCCTGGCGCACTTATTACGTAGTAATTATCATTAAACACATAAAATTTAATATCCACTTCTGAACAGGAAATTGTAAATAAAGAACAACACTTTCATATCTTGAAACTGCATAAACCTTAAAGAAGTACGAAATAAATGGGATAATGTGCAAAAAGTGTCTCACTAATTGCCTATAATAAGGCCTGTTTAGAGGTCCATAAAAGATAAAAGATGCTACTGAAATATATATGGATATATACGTGATGCAAACCTTTAAGGAGTGCACTAATTGTATCGTGTGGCAAATTAGACCTTAAGTTAAGGAGATAGAGGTGAAAAATTACACTAGGATAGCAACTGGAAATAACACGTAAGCTCTTATCAAAATCGTTCCTCGTGCTAACTCGTCTGATAATCAAACACCTTTATAAACATACGGACTTTGAGTTCAGCAAGCAAGAAATAAACATTTTTGCTTATATAAATGTGTATGAAAATAACTAAGTGTGCGTAAAATTCTTCTTACTGAGTCACTATGGATTCACAAGCTAAAAAACGAATAATGGGACTTATATTGGACCACTTTGATCGTCCATTTATTTACCGTCCAGAGGGCCCAAAACCGCACGAAAACGAACAGTTCAGGCAGGGCAGTAGGTGGTCCATTGTCTGAGGGGTACCACAGTCACAGATATTGCTTCTGAAGCCCCACCTTTCGCGATTTTCACGGCACCGACCAATACTCTTCATAGTCTAGGTGAACCATCGATTTAGGCCGCTCCAAAATGGCAGTCTTAATCAAGACACCGAAAACCCCCATCTGGCCAAATGTCCCTACTCCGACCAGTCAAAGTCCTATTTAAAGACTTTCAAAAGCATAATGAAGGGGGACAGGAATTCCTTTGACCGAATGCGGTACAGTAACTTTCCATGCCAAAAGCTTCAGTCTCTCGGTATTCGGATCTTATAGCTGAGGCTCGACACATTTGAGAAAATGCAAACGCAGAAGCTTGTGTGTCACTGTATAAATGGTGAAAATTATATCTATGAAGCGCAATAGTAATGCGTTCAGAAACGGTTCAGTCTATGCATTATCGCCTGGATTTGTGTAACACCAAAGAGCATAAAACTGATTTTACTATCTTTAATAAGTTTAATGAGAGCATTGGGGCTGCTCTGTCGTTCGTATTAATTGCATTTCCAATTTAAAAGGCTATTTTATTGTGCCGTGAAAGTTTATAGGTGCAAATTCCATCAGACTTGGGCTTTAGAGGAACTAATTAATTAATGATTTTACCTATGCACATTGCACACCCATCCTCTTTTTTATAGTGGGATTTTTTTTGTGTCGTAAATTACCTATTTAAAGTACGTTTTGTTATGAATTTAAAATTGATATCTTATTACTTTAACTAATCATGCATGCCCTTATTTTAACATACAATTTATATAAAAACATAATTTGTATTATCATTAAGTATATTATTTCTATAGGATACTGTTACGGGCGTTGGCGCAGGCGGTTGCGTTCTTTTTGCACCCGGTGCACACGGAAGATCGTGTCGCCGTGCTTACTAAGTAGCCTCGACATTACAGCTGAAGGGCACCTTTCGTGTCCTTACTGTAATTTAGCACTCTAAGATGTTTTACTTGTCTATGTGTTGGCACGAATAAGTATTTATTATTAATTATAAGTATGCAGAAATAATAAAGACTTTGCAGTATGGTTACATGGTTAATTCATACGCGCTAGGTAGTACCACCTCATCCAATAGCATAGGAAGGTTTGCCTTTGTTTCTCCGGTGGTCAGGTTGCTAGAAAGTACATTTCATTAAACGAGAACCGTAGCTGCTCTGCAAAGGTTATCATAGCGTCGTCCGAAGAAAATCTGTATCATTCGTTGCAGGAGTGACGAGGTTGTCCATCAGGTAAGTGCATTGCCGCGTGACACTCAAAAAAGATATAATAAATAGTACATCACACTCCTGCAACAAGGTTATACGCACACACTGTACATGTGACATATTTAACTGTCTTAAAGTGGACATTCTGCAAATGCTTGATGCGTTATGACCAGGGACCTGTGATGTTATATTATTTATTAAGTTATTTTAAATCATTGTAAGTATAATATTGTTATTTAGAATCAAATTCGTATCTTATAGTATTGTTTCTAATTTATACTTAATTAACGACATGTAGAATTACGGTATATAATCATTACCTAAGATATGTGCACAACTGGAACTTATTATGTAGACGTATTATAGCACGTTAATAAGAATATGAATGAATTATATAACCTTTTACTCGGTGCTAAACACACTCTTGTTCTAATATCCTGGTTGGACAGATGTCCCAATCTTATATTGTGTTATGATGTGAATTTAGACACACTTTTGTTGTCAGCGAGACTCGTACGTATATTTCTATATGCCTTTAGTTTATAAATCTGTGGTTCCAAGGAACGATGCTCCGATCAAGTGGTTGACATATTGGATATTTTAAAAACCTACTCCGAGGTTATGAAGAAGTTTGAAACCAAAAGCGATCGCGACACGTTCAAACAAGGCCTAACAGCTATTCTATCCTTTTCCTTTTACTGCGCATTCCTCCCAGGAACATATACGCGTTGTCTTTCGAAGTGGCCTTTATACAGAGCGAAAATATTTAAATTTTGCAAAGATAAAAAATAAATTTCTTCTTCTTCCTTTGTTTTTCCCCCACTTACATAGGTTTGGCTCTCCTAATTTTTATGCGCCAAGATATTCTGTCTAAGGTTGTCGGGTCAAGTAGATCTCTTTGTACAAGAATGGTCATGCTAGAGCACGTCTCTTCCACTAGGATAGTATGTGCTCAAGAGCAAGCCCATCATAAAAAAAACAATGCTAGTGTACCATATATATGGAGCTTCAAAAAAATTCAGAAAAGAAATTAATGGCTAAAGCTTTCAAAGCAAACATTAAAAAATAAATAAATGGATTGAAATTAAATACTGCTTGAAACGACAGACCTTAAATGGTTATTTTGATGTTAAATCCTTCATTTGTTAATAACAAAAAAGGTCAAATCAAAACAGTCTCAGTTATGTAAAAATCCTGAAATGTTATAAGGGTCACGCAAAGATATAGGCCATTTCACTTTCCGATCCGAAATAGTGAAATACCTGAAGCACAAGTATTATTATGGATGAAAAATAATTACTTAGCCCAACAGATGAATTTAGACGCGTATTCTAGAACAAGACTCAACGTTTAATCTTTACTTAAATTTAGTTAGAAAGGATGGTGCTATGTACGTATAGAGCGCTATCCCTTTCTAACTATTCAAGTAAAGATCAACGTTAAGTCTCGTTCTAGAATACGGGCCTTAGTCTCCCTAAGGTCGATCTGTAGTCGAACGGTGTAAATCCCACTCGATAATGACTTCCCGCTGAGATAATAGATCATTTGCGTTGATACAAGATCTGATTTCCTGTTCATTCACACTTTTAACTTCGTGCACGCATTTAGATGTTTTTGCTTATCAGATTCCTAGGAAATAGCATTACTTGACTTACCCAGAGATGCAGCCGCAGTCTGAACTCAGATATCGTCCCGTGAAAAAGTTTCGGGATGAGGGCTCTGTAGCTAGTAAAACTACCGGGTATGAGAGACGTAACATCTGTTGGCGCGGTGCGGCATTGATCGAAAATAACTTTTTATCAGTTATTGGTCTCCTTTAATGCCGCTCAGTCATGGTCAGGCGTATCACTTACCATCAGGTGAATAGCCCGCACCTTTCTAAACAAATATTATAAAAATAGGAAAACTTTGTTTGTAATGGAAAGGCTCAAAAGCTACTGGACCGATTAAAAAATATTTAACCATTTAAAAGCTACATTAGCTATGAATAACGAAGGTTAAATTTTATTTAAGATAATTCTTTTTTTTAATATAGCAAAGTTTTACCGAGCGGCGATGGCGGCCGAACGTCCCGTGATCTGCGCGTTTTTAGTTTATGTATTGGCACGAGCCTACCCGTATAGGGTGATTAGGCCTTAGTCGTCTATGCGAGCCCAGTGCGGGTTGAACGACTTCACGCACAACCTTTGAATCTCTTCGCAGGCGTGCGTTGGTTTCCTCACGATGTTTTCCTTCACCGTAAGAGCGTCGGATAACGTATATATATTTTCGAAAACACATTGGTACGTGTCGGGATTTGTACCTCAGTTTATATTTTACTGCGAGAGAATGAAATCTTATACCGCTGGTAATACCGCGGAAACAACTAGTTTAAAATAAACAAGACAATCTAAATCCCGTAGGAAAATATCAAATCAATAACGGGGTATGCACTTTGGATTGAGTTTAATATTTTCAAATAACATATTTCTCACGTGCGCTGCCATACAACGGTACCAATTACGTGAGAGCCGTCAATTCTATGCATATTATGCAATTTTTCAATGCAACAATAACTACATTCGATTTAATAAGACTTCGTGAAGTCGTATTCGTATCGAGATGTCGCTAGGGTTGGCCTTGTGACTAACACAATCTTAAAATATTTACATATATATAACACTAGGTATATAAGTTGAAATGTCTTTCGAATTTTCAAAATTATTTTAAGAAGTTCGTTTATCCGGCGATCTTACGTTGAAGGAAATTATCGTGAGGAAACCTGCACACGCCTGTGAAGAGATTCGAGTTCGAGAGTGGAAACCGCGTCTTCGCGCGTAGGACGCTCGGCCCGATAGACTGACGACTTGCGAAAGGTCGCTGGTGGAGACTGGATGAGAAAAGGGGAGGACCAGGATATCTGACGCAAAAGCCTATATCCAACAGTAGATTGCGATAGGTTGAAAAAAGACTGACCGGGAACTATTGTCACGTAAATTATTACAGGGATAAAATATAATATTATAAGAAGAAATATTTGATAAATAGAAAAAATAATAAAAAGAGAGAACAAATTAACTCAGAGTATGGTTCTTTGGAAAGAAATATTTATTCTGTGACAGTACACAATATTACCCTAAACATAAAAAACTTAAATCTAAAGACACAGAACAAGTTTACCACTCAGCAATAGCCATGGTGATGAAGACACCATGACACTGGTCTCCGTGGCTAACTTCAAAGAGAGACTACTACATACACACACTTTACATAATACATATAATTTAAGTTTATATATACCCCCTTACAAGAACCGCACTCCCCAAGATCGTGTTTGTACGCTGATGAGTTCAGACGGTGAAGAAAAAGCCGTACGTTGATGTGGTCGTACGGTGAACGCCAGTCCGTTCGTAGAAGAATCCGTACGTCAGCCCGTAGGCAGAAGAATCTCGTACGTAGAATGCCAGCCTGTATGTAGAAGAGTCCGTACGTCAGTACCACCGTAGCAATTGAAATTCAGAAGCATAGTAATCTATTAATTTATTTGATTTAATACAACATTGGAGGAGGCCTTCGTTCAGCAGTTGATATTTTAGGCTGTAATGTTCATGTTTCTTTCTAAGACACGACCGTATACTCAGTCTCTCTTAAGCTTTGAGTCATTATGTCTTATTATAATGACATCATTAAACAAACAAAGCTACATTATCCTGAACAGTGTCAGCGCGCACCCTAACTCTTTTGGAGAGCCTTCGTGTCTTAATCCTATTTCCAATTCAATAATGGTACTTATACGCTCCATCCACGGTCGTGGCCTAAAGGCTATAACTCACAATTGTTCCAATACGGCGACACTTCACGCTTCTGATAATTTATGCAGTACCCTCGGTGGGAATACGCCTTTATCTGAAAGTTTAAACTGAGTTTGCTTAAGTTTGTCACGTGATGAACATCGATTTACTAAACATGATGGTGTAAACCTTAGAGTATCAATAATATATACTCTAAGGTGTAATCATTGAAGTAATGTTATTTATTTAAATTATTTATTTTACCACCAAACACCACATTAAGGGAAATTACTTAAAATAAATATACGAAGTTTGGTACACAATGTAGACGTTTTTATAAATTCAGATATTGGAAGAGGCATAACGTTCTTTATTAAGATACCACAAAATCTTGAGGAATTGGTGAAAGGGTTCACCAGTTTAAGTTATAATAATGGATTGCAATAGATTAAAGCGAGTAATATTTATGTAAGCGATGATTAATCATTCATTTGTATCATCATAACGTTATCCACCGTTTGGTGTGAACTTTTGCCCATCCAAAGGTACATCCGGCAGGTGTAGGAAGCGTTGAGTGACCTCTATAAGTCTCAACGAGGTGATGATGCGTTTTTAATGATCACCGCCACTGATTCGGCGACGCCATCATTACTGCGTATTAACGGATGGGAACCGTTACGGTTAGCCGATATTTCCTATGATATTAGATAGAATTAAAGTGAACTGACTCGAAATTATTGGTTTCCGATATCGCAATCAACTCCTCAGGAATTGGAAGCGAAATAGCATAAACAATACACTATGTATCGGTGATGGATGAGATAATAAAAAAAATAGTTACGAGAAATAAGTGTTCAGTATTATCTACAATTAATACTAAGTATTTTGGTTTGCCAGTAGACAAGGCAGTACATAGTCATACAGGCGATTTTACCGCAGTGCCAGATATCATCTCGTGAAATACCAGTGTTTCGGGAAAAAGCAAAATACTTGCCCTAAGAGACCTAACAATAACATTCACGGGTGATGAGTTCAGGGCAGTTCCAAAATTATGTATTCAGTTTAAGCCCTAGGATGGCACTTATAAATGTCAATAGACGCTACCACCGGTGCGGAATACACCTTTAATTGAGATGAATCGAACAAGAAACTCAATAATGGCTTTTTATTACTCATTAGTTTTCATCTATTCTGCATCTCTTTTGGTCAAGTAATATGATAAAACTGGGCTTTTCTTCATCTCCCCGATTATTTTCTTATTATTTCATTACATATAACTCTGGCAAATGGGGTCCTTAAGAACTCGAATCGCATCCCCGAATTGGAAACAGTCTAGGTTTAGCTGGTATTGGCTTAGGTTGCCGTCGTTTATTCTTTAGTAGGAGCATCACGACAACCAATTTTGGCTAAGGTCTGTAATGGAGTTTCGCAGATATCTTCTTAAGGACCAAGGTCTCCATTAACCCTTTTCAGGAGTAAATACAATCATATCTTGCAAAATATGTTTATGATGGGAACTGAAATATTAATAACATTTACAGACAAAATTCATATAATTGTTTGACGACCCATTTGGTGTTGCGGTTGAAGAGGTCGGCCGCAACACCAAGGGTTCCGGGTTCCATCCCCGGGCAGTACAAACATTTGTGTGCATGAACATGTCTGTTTGTAATGGTCTGGGTGTTTCTATGTATATGTATGTATTTACAAAAAAAATGTATATGTATGTTTATCCGTTGTTTAGTACCCATAATACAGGCTTAACGCTTAACTTGGGGCTAGATGGCGCTGTGTGAATGTCAGTGGATATTTATTATTATTTATTTATTATTATTAATTGTGGAGAGCTAAAGTAACACTAACTTTAGCTCTCTACAATTATTGCGTATATATCATTTAATCTGTGCTATTGCATAGGAATTGAACCTCAATGTTCGATGACTCAATCAAACTTCTCACCCGATAGATCATGAGTGCTTTTTGTAAGCCTAATTTGAAATAAATGTTTTTGACTTTGACTTTGATAGGTATACTAAATCGTTCTTCTCATATTTTATACAAACTTACTGCGTTACTCTCATTTTCTTATATGCTAATCTATTGTGACAAAGGACCTACTATAAGGGACACAAAAAGTTTCATCACAAAAAAACCTGAGCAAAATAAATATATGTAATGGCCATCGCGAATAATAATATGTGAAAGCAACCCAAGAGTATACGGCTCAGATTGATCTCTATCCCACTTCACGGAAAATGAGCGAAAACATAATATGGATAATCCACGCAAATCATAAATCAATTATAATATTCACACAGCGCCATCTAGCCCCAAGTAAAGCTTGAAGCATGTATTATGGGTACTAAACAACAGATAAACATACTTATATACATTTTTGTAAATACATACATATGATACATATAAAACACCCAGACCATTACAAACACACATGTTCATGCACACAAATGTTTGTACTGCCCGGGGATCGAACTCGGAACCCTTTGTGTTGCAGCTGACCTCTCACCCGCAACTCCAAATGGGTTGACGATACCAATGGGTCATGTAAGTTTTAAAATAAATTAACGTGACCCTTATAACTACATTTTAGTTATAATTTTCCATCAGGCATCTCTCTTGATTGCTCTCTATGTCATTAAACAAAAAAAAACGCCAACACACAGGACTAACACGACGCCGTTCAAGTACCAGTCCGTTAACCGGTCAAATAACTTTCAAATATAAAATGTGTGATAGTTGTGTGCCCTGATCCAGCATTGCTCCACGTATAATAATTGTAATAATGTCTGTGTTTTAATTATTATGAATTTCCATTTAATCTAAAGCAAGCCGGAAAATGCCTTATGATTTTTAAGCAAGGATTAGTTTAAAATGGTCTGACACGCCGTGGATCACCTAAAGCAACAACGGTACCTAAAAAAGACAAAATGCCGATATTATATATGTAAAACGTAGATTTCACATACATATTATTCTAGCCATGATACAAATATAATTTTGTACAGATTGGGAAACATTTAATTCAGTAATTAGTACTATATTTTATCAAATAGAATGCAAGCATAGCATAAGACGACCTCCAGCCCCAAGGACAGACGACTTGCAAAACCTCCAGCGATGGAGGCTGGATGAGAAGCGGAGGACCAGAATATCCGGCGCAGAATGGAGAAGACTAGACTAGCAGTGGACTGCGCTAGGTTGTAGAGCGAGCAACTTCGATGACACAAGTATTTTCCATCACAATGAAACAGGTCCATACAAATCCAACGTATCAAGTAGCGTGGGCGGTGATACGCGAGCGAGCATCGCACGGGCACGGCTTCCATTGGGCGTTGATAAGGTTGCCATGGGAACCGCGCGGCCGTCATGGACAGATGCATCTTGTGTTTCCGTAAGTACTTTTATAAGAATATCGCATGGTATTGTGAAATTGCCTGCTCTTTTGCTTTTAAACTTGAGTGATGGCTAGATTAGAAATAAAATAGGATTTTCTAATATAACATTCTCCGAATGATGATAACTGCATGATTGTAATTGTAAACTAATTCATCGTCATCACACGGCTTAATTCTGTATACAATATTATCTCAAATATACTAAACTGGTACGGGTGCATTGCTCAAAAGCATCTTATCTTCAGTACTCATATTTTGTAAACCATAAATCCTAACCATTACCATACGGTTAACGATCCTACCTACCTCCTCAACTCATACCCCGCTGCGACAAACAAATTAAATAAACCAAATTATCATTGAATTAATTGATAATTATATAATTCCATTGCCATTAACCCAGTCGCCGATACCATCTCATTGTAAACACATAAACTTAAATACGTTATTACTTAACAATGCTGGTGTTCAAATAAATCAAATGATGCGAATGATGCTTATCTTGATATATAAAAACACGATAACTACGGGCGGCTATGTGCACGCATTAATACCTGTATTGGAATAAATCCTATTGTCTGACGAAGTGCAAAATACCATCCCGAACAAAACAATTAACTCGTGATCGTTGTGCGGGTTTGACGACTTGCGAATAGGGCTGTCACGCGCTATTAATTTTAATATTAAACTTTATAACACGCTTTTATAATACAGTGTTCACTCTTTACTTGGGGCTAGATGGCGCCGTGTGAATGTTAGTGGATATTATTTATTGATTTATTTTATACACATTTCACTCGTAACTACATATCCTTCAATGCTGCTCTGTCATGGTCAAGTGTATCACTTACCATCAGGTGAGCGTCCTGAACGTCCTGTTAACTTCGTAACATAAAAATCCTTACTATTTAAGAAAATCTTGGAATCTTAATTTGACCCATGTCCCGGTGTTCGATTATTTAATGATATTTGACGACCCATTTGGTGTTGAGGTTGAGAGGTCGGCTGCAACATCAAGGGTTCCGGGTTAGTTCCCCGGGCAGTTCAAACATTTGTGTGCATGAACATATCTGTTTGTAATGGTCTGGGTGTTTTCTATGTATGATATGTATGTATTTACGAAAAAAAAATTATTTAAGTATATTTATCCGTTGTTTAGTACCCAAAATACAGGCTTCACGCTTAACTTAGGGCTAGATGGCGCTGTGTGAATGTCGGTGGATATTTATTTATTAAAAAAATATTTTCAAAATTTTTCGTAAAGCTCTGTATTTAAGTACGTCAGTTATTGTTAAGTATTGTACTTCTGATTAACTTAGATAAGGTTATTTTCTACACCTTACCAGGGTCCTGATACATTTTGGTTAATGTATCATATCTGGATAAAGGTTTTAATCTAGAACTCAAGACCCCCTGACAGGTTTCCTAGAGTCAAATCGCATCCTGTAATTCACAATTTTATTTATTTTTTAAACTCAACGACAAATGAGTTCTGTTCGAGGTCTCTCTTCTGAAATCAAGACTATCATTATCATGATAGTGCTAAAGTTACCGACACATTTCACCAGGTCAGCACCGGGGTAGGTGACGTATATAGCAGGACCGATGGCCGAAGGAACAGGTTCCGGAATAGAGATCGTGTCTTATTAGATACATAGTACGTCCTCCGTCTCGATGGACTGACAATTTGTGAATGAATTGAACATATGATTCACCTGACAGTAAGTTATATGGCCAGTTTATGGACACTTCTCTGAATCAAAACCAGATCAAAAATATAATTTGCAATTTAATTCTATAAATAACAATTATGAATGTCAAATTTGATTCTACCACTGGTTCAGACTGACGTTGTGAAGAAGCAACAAGTACTTTGCCGACCATTAAAGAGGAAGAGCATTAATTTGGAGTAGGGGATTGGGGAATTCAGGTCTCCGGACTTTCGGGTAATTATCATCACTAAACGAAAGACAACGCAAATTGTTATTTCACGTCAATTTTCTGTATAACTGTGGTATACTCCTGTCGACCATTGCCAACATATAGTCCAACATTTCCAGCAGAAAAGATCAGAGAAAATTATCCAATAATATTTTCTATGTAATGGCTTTGTGACAGCCCTTCGGGTAGCGCATGCGCCCGCGCACCCCTCACGATATCACGATTTCTCACACGGTCATGTCCATGTCATAATAATAGTACATATTTAGGTGCCTATTTGTTTCAAATATCATGTTTGCTTCGATAAGTTAACCAAAGATATGAGTTATAACAACAATTTCAATAAGCGTGGACCTTTTAAGGTTCCGTATCCAATTTCATATTTATGTGGAATTTGTATTAATGCAACGGAATGTTTGTAGAGATATAATAAACGAGATTTAAGAGCATGTATATACTATTATTTAGAATAAGCGACAGTGAGGCGGTTGAGGAAACATTCCAAAATACCGAAAGTTTCAAGTTGTATTGAAATATAAGAACTGAATGAACCATATAGCTCGTTGAGTTAGCAAATTGTACTGAAAAAAGGCAAGGCACATTGAAAGGTACTGAAAAAGGTATGGTAGGTAAGGTAAGGTAGGTAACTGGAAAAAGGTACTGGAAATAATAATACTAGGACTATGATTCTTACTCCTCTTCGTTGTCTCGTCTCCTTGTCGTCAAAAAGCCTTCCTCTCGTCTAGTCAATTGTCTTAGTGTATTTTTTCTGTCTCTCAAAAAGTGTTCATACGCAGTCGGCCAGTCATGTCTGTCGAAGGAGGCTGGACGCCACGACACACATAGTACGTAGTACGTAACGTACCATGTACAGGACGGTCTAGACTAGTGTTGCAAGATCGGATTTGTTTTAAACGGTACACGAGGCCAAAAATATCGGGATTTAAGGTTGCAGTCGCTCTTACGGTGAAAGAAAACATCGTGAGGAAACCTTCATGCACGCCTGCGAAGAGATTCAAAGATTGTGTGTGAAGTCATCCAATCCGCACTGGGCCCGCGTGGATAGCTAAGGCCTAATCACCCTATACGGGTAGCTGATGATGATGAAGGTTGCAGATCGGGACAGGTAACAATAAAAAATGTGATGTGACGCTGATGACGAGCCATTTTGAATTTGACAGTGATGTAATTATAAAGAAATTACGTAGCGTAAATATATTTTTTTATGATTAATCTGATTTTTCTTCTTAAAGGTGTCGGGACATTTAACGTCCCGACCGGGACACATTATCAGACCCCTGGAAATCGGGACGTACCAAGCAAATCGACCGTATTGAAGGAGACCAACTGATAGTCAGTTATTATTCTCCATCAATACCGCACTGCGCCTGTCACCCGAGACAACAGATTTTAGGTTTCTCATACCGCATCTTATGCACATATACCGGCGCAGGTTTTCTTACTATGTTTTCCTTTATAGTAAGAGCGTCGTATAAACGTACATATAATTTCCAAAATTGGAAATTATATTAGTACGTGTCGGGATTAGAATCTGCACTCTCCAGATCGAAAGGCAATAAACAGTCCACACCAATGAGCCACCGAAGCTCTTTGCTAACATACTATTGCGTAATGTAGGGTGAGTGATGAATCTATGTGGGTGGAAAACACTTTTTCAATCATCTAATTTATAGTCGATGAGTCAAATACGTAGGCCCGAAAAACAAATTAAATACTCACAAAGCGCCACCTACACAATTATACTTCAATCAGACGCAACGATTAAAACATTACAAAATAACGACCTTCAATTAATTTAACTTTGTATTAATTATTTCTATTGTGCACAAAACTCGTCAAGTGTCCTGCTGGTTTTGAAATTTAAATCTCCATTCCAATCTGGGTTCTATTGCAATAATTATATGGACTAATGTTGTGATTAGATAAAGTCCCTCAAACATATACTAAGCCTCCTGCATCGCTTTGAGCCTTGGCATAGGTTTGTTGCATACATTTTTGGTCGCCGCTTGGCTGGTGAAGTTGTGAAAGCCATCTGTTGCCATGAGCGGTTTAAAGACAACTTAAAAAAGAAAATAGTTCCGGCTTGAATCAAATATATTGGGTTCTTCTGTTCAATATACGTTTCTTATTATATGTTTTATCCATATTATGTATTAAATATTACGTATTCTCATTGCAGGATATGAACCTACGACCTCCGGATCAAGTTGCTACCTGGGCTACACGTTAAGACTACAGTCAGATAATGTAATATTATTAATAACTGCATAGTCAACATTTTTTTATAAAAGCTATTGTATCGAGATTATCTAAATGATAACAACTCATAGACTTGTTGATCTCGACGCCAGTGGTGTATTTTTTTAAAATCCATTTTATATAATACCCTTAATTAAGGTGCATTAATTTATTTTGACCAATATCTTAATGTGAAACACAGTTTATAATTTTGAATATGATTCGTTTTTCCTATGTCATAACTGTCATAAGTGAACGGGACGGTCAGTTCGATCACCTGTTGGAAAGTGATACGCCCTTTAGATTAGCATGTACTAGATGTAGTCATAAGACGTGCCGCTCTTATATCATTGTAATGCAATACACGTCATGTATCTTTGTCTATCACACGAATCCTAGTTACGAGTAGAAGAGACGGTTGATAGACGTTTCACAACTCTGACGTCGTGTCATTTAGTGGCCTCCAAAGAGGCCAAAACATTACGAGCTGTCGTGCAAATTTTTCACAAAGTGTCATAATTTTAATAAATATTTTGAAAAGAAATAAGTAAACGTAGAAAAATGTCGTGTTCTGCGGTAAATTGTTCTTCAAGAACCACCAAAGGAGGAGTAAAAGACCCGGAATTATCATTTCATAAGTAAATATTTGACGACATTTTCATTCATATTACGTAGTTGTAATGAGACTTATGGATAAAAAACATGTAGTAGTAGACTTTAAATAATGTTAGACATACATTAGCTTGTATTAATTGTAGAAATTACGTCTAAAACAATTAATATTATGCATGAAAATTTAAGGATGTTACATAGTGATGTACTCAACATAGAATTTAATTCCATCGATAGTATTTCTTTAACAGTTTCATTGAATTTTTAGGTTCCCGAAATGTCCACAAATCAGAGAAGAATGGGTTAAAAGTGTAAGGCGTGAAAACTGGGAGCCTACGAAGAACTCCAGGCTTTGCTCAAAACATTTTGAGCAATCCTGTTTCATCGTAGGCTTATCAATAAAAAAACTGAAATCCGATGCAGTACCAACCATTTTTGAAGGATATCCTGGATATTATCAACCTGTTAGTTATTTTTACTATTTAGACCCTTTTATGCGTATAACTGGTTAGAGTCTTCTTAATATAATCAAATCTTTGAACCGGTGTGGTAGATTCAAAATACTTTTTAATTTCTTTTTAGGGTTCCGTAGTCAAACAGCAAAAAACAGAACCCTTATAGATTCGTCATGTCTGTATGTTTGTCCGAATATCACATCAACTTTTCTCAGAAAATTTAAAAACTATAAAAATATTGTTATAATTTTGCAAGAACATATTTGTGTTCTGTAATCCACATTATAATTTTAACAAAAAAACATGAAAAAAAAATGTTTTTAGGTCGCATATTTTAAACTGAAACTTTTTTTTCATGATACCCACTATTGTGGGTTATCAATGTAGGTATGTATGGGTCTTTAAAAATGATAATGAGGCTTTCAGTATATATTTTTTAAATAAAATAATTTTTAAGTTTGATTTGTGAGTGTTATTTAAAATTTGTTATTATAAATAATATAGTCTATATACCTACCAATAATATTTTTTTTATTTGTTCCAACATCATCTAATTTTTAACCCAGGAAGACCAAACTTCAAAATATTTGCGTATAAAATTTATTATGGTAACGCTTTATTTTTAATTTTTGTTGTAGATAAAATTAACAACGTTGCTGTATCTGACTCCATGTTATTTTTAACACAATTTTAATCATCTAATTCTGGTGCGACGACGACGCCCGGCTTAATTCTAGCAATATGTTCGATACCAAGGTCACATCCCTAGTGACGCACACTAATACAAATCTGTAACTGCACACTAACAAAAATTAGACACCGCTTTTCAATATACAGTCTGTCTACCTCATAATATCTATGGATACGCCTGACCATGACGGATGCAGTCTTGATGGAAGTTAATTACAATAGGTAGACATTATTTTCCGTCTATACTGCCCTGCGCAGTCACCCGAGAAGACACATGTTAAGGCTCTTGAGCCTACCCGTATATATAGGGTGTATAGGCCTTAGTCGTCCACGCGGGCCCAGTGCGGATTAGGCGACTTCACGCGCAATCTTTGAATTTCAGGTTCCTCACGATGTTCTCTTTCACCGTAAGAGCGTCGGATATACGTACATTTAATTTTTTAAAATCGTAAACACATTTGTACGTGGCGGTATTAAATCCTGCACCCTTCATATCGGAAGGCAACAGTCTATACCAATGACGACCCATTTGGTGTTGCAGTTGAGAGGTCGACTGCAACACCAGCAACCTGCAAGGGTTCCGGGTTAGATCCCCGGGCAGTACAAACATTTGTGTGAGACATGAATGTTTTAATGGTTTGGGGTTTTCTATGTATAATATGTAAGTATTTACAAAAACCATGTAATAAGTTTGTTTATCCGTTGTTTAGTACCCATAATACAGGCTTCAGGCTTAACTTGGAGATAGATGGCGCTGTGTAAAAAAAATGAAACACCAAAGCTCTAAGTCTCTTGTTCCATAATACAGGAGTGTTTTGCAGTAATATGTCTCGGGATGAGGTCTCTATAGCTAGTAAAATTACCAATTCGTATGATGTTTCATCCTTCATCTCGGGGGAGAGATGCGTTGTATGCATTGTTGGTTAATAATTTCTCTAAACAGTTGTTCTTCCAATTGCTCAATCATGGTCAGGCGTATCACTTCCCATGATTTGATAGAACTGACCCCGATATGTTAGGCTAGCTAGCCCTCCCGTACGCCTTAAGCCGAGGCCTGAGTCCCACTCTGGGACGCCCTTAGGCTCATTGGTCAAATGTTTAAGGCTGAGAGCCGTCTGCGCTCGCCAATTGCCCGGTGAAGCTGTAAAGGCCGTCTGCGGCCAACAGCAGTAGTCAGTTTGACAAAAAAAACCAATTAGAAAATCTATGAGTCAAATCAACTGTTAACTAGGGTCACCAATACCAAGATTTCAAAGGTTTTTTACTGTGGGTCGACGTTAATTAATTTTCAATGGGGTACAAAAGACCGCGACCTGATTCAAAAACGATCTGCAAGTGTGCGCGGGCGTGCCCTTGGGTTGATTGACCTATTGTCTTGTTCGCAATTGTGTTATAGGTTTTGTAATTGTTTATTTGGTAATGTTTGAATGCTGACCAAATCGGATAAACAGCTGATGTGTTGTCATATTAAAATATCTTTCTAGAGATTGCTTGTTTTTTGGTCAACTAGCTCGTTCATTAATCCTATTTTATTTACGTGTTTATTGGATTAGTATATATTTTGGTCCTCCGGCCCGATGGACCGACGACTTGCGAAAGGTCGCTGGTGGAGGCTGGATGAGAAAAGCGGAGGACCGGGATATCTGGCGCAAAATGGGGGAGACCTATGTCCAGCAGTNACCGGAGATCTACGGCTACCACTTATTCGCTATTATGCGCAAGACATCATTGATATCGACATAAGTCAGATTAGTGCAGCACTGGAGCAACAGAGCCCAGGGTGATGACGGTATTACGACAGAGCTAGGAGCTCTGTGCAAGCCGGTGGACAACCCGTTTTCAGGGCATTTGTTGCACTCTTTAATGCCGTCATACACGAGGGAACTACACCGGAATCGTGGACTAGAGGTGTCATCGTCTTGTTCTTCAAGAAGGGTGATAAAACTCTCTTGAAGAATTATAGAACGAGTTGTGATTATGAGAACCTGTGATTATCGTCTTACAATAAGACTTAACAATCGTTTAGCAGATGGTTTATCAGGATAAAGATAAGATAAGATAAGATAATTCTTTATTGTTATAACTGTGTATGTTCTTGTTACAAATTCATTTGAGTGTCAACAGTCTGCCTTTTCGGGCGTACAATAATAAAATATAAAAATTACAATTCAATATAAACAATTATACATTACAAACAATTTTAATTTTCTCCATTTTTAATAATCACTACAATCAATTTAAAATCAATAAAACATAAATCAATAATTTCATCTCACAGTATAAATAACATCAGTTTTTACAATTAAAATATTCGTCTAATTATAAAAGCATTTTAATATTAACCATTCTTTGAGTTGCCTCTTAAATAGTGGATTTTCGAGAGATTTGATAGTAAGAGGTAAATGATTAAATATTTTTATTCCATAAATTAAAGTGCTTTTCTAAATATGTAGCTAGAGCTTTTACTATACACATGTCAAATTCATGTTGCGATCTTAAATTTTTCTTTAATTTACTCTTTTCTAGAAAATGGTCCTTATTACTTTTTATAAAAATGCAAATTTCACACGTCAAAGTTAGAATTTAAAATCTTTGAAAACATTTCTAAGAGATTCATATTTATTAATATTTATTTATATATATTATTTATATATTGTACATGATACGTATACACTTCTTTTGCAAAATAAATGTAGTCTGTATATTGACTGAATTACCCAAAAAATAATGCCATAGTAAGCAGTGGGTACACATACCATAGTACGCCTTTTTGGCAACCTCCTCTGAAGCTATTTTATTTAATATTGATATCGCATAGCGCTGCTTGATATCCTTTATTAATTTTTTCAATGTGTGATTTCCAATTAATATGTGCGTCAATAGTTATGCCTAAAAAGTTGTATTGTTAACTTCCTTTATTGGTTTATCATTTATTTGTATATTGAATTGCAAAGGTTCTTTCTTATAATTTCTAAATTGTATAAATTTGGTTTTGTCTAAATTAACATTCAATTTATTGATGATAACCAGGTTACAACTGTGTTTAGTGTATTATGAATTTCATCAATAAACTTATTATCGTTCATATTATTATTTTTCGCTAGAAAAATTGTGGCATCATCAGCAAACATCAACACAGATTACTAATTATGAGGGTAGCTCATTAATGTAATAAGAAACAAAAGCGGGCCTTACACTCCTTGTGGTAAACCTAAATTAATTTTCTCAAATTCAGATTGTACTCTAGTATCGTTTTAGTTTCCTTTACAAACGTATCTATTATTGTAGCCTGTGTCCTATTTGAGAGATAAGATTCCATTAATTTTAATGCATTACCCGTATCCCTATTCTTTCAAGTTGTTCTAAGAGTATTCTGTGTACAACGCAATCAAAGGCCTTTGAAGATCAATAAAAGCCCAACGCAAGATTTTCTCTGGTCTAAATTTGTCCATATTTGTTTAAGAACTTCAAAAATTGCTAAGGTTGTATTTTACCCTTCTGAAATCCAAATTGATTTTTATTTAATTGTTATGTTTATCCAAAAACGATACCAATCTAATAATATATCTTTTCAAAAATTTTAGCAAAATTTGATAAGAGAGAAATTGGTCTGTATTATAATATCTAGTTTTTCACCTTTTTTAAGTAGAGGCTTGAGTAACGCTATTTTAAGTCAGTCGGAAATGTTCCAGTTTCTAATGTCAAATTTAAAATATATACTAAAGGTTCTGCTATATAATCTATAGAATTTTATTACTGTCATCGTATATTATCATGTCCTGTACTACTTTGTTTTTTAAGTCTCTAAGCACATTTTTTAATTCTACAATGTTAACTGGCGTCATAAAAATGCTATTTAAATTTGGTTCGAATAAAGGCTTATATGAAGCATTACTTGCAGTTATAGTATATTTATATTAGTAAAATGGTCATTAATTAAATTGGCTATGTCAAAAGGTTTTGTTACTAAAATGTCATCTTTTTAATACATTCTATTGTCTCCTAATATTGTTTGTCTTCGTCGTGTTTTGCTTGATAATTTGCCAAGCAGCTTTACTTTTATTACTTTTCATTAATGAAGTTCAAGTTACAATTCTTTTTGGATTGCTTTGTAATTCTTTTATGATCTGGCAGTACTTTTTATCATATTGTTATGAGTGGACAATTTGCAAATTTTTCTTTAAATATAATTGTCTTTTTATTTTACAAGATATTAATATGCCTTTAGTTTCCAGTTAGGGTTTTCCTATATTTACCTTAATTTTCTTTACTGGAACACAGAGATCATATATAGAGTGAAAGTGTTCAGGAAAATTTTAAAAGCATCACTAAGATTGTTCTGAGTATAAATTTTTAAAATTCACCTGCGACAAGTACTTTAAGAAAAGTTAAGGTAAGACCTCGGATTTCTCTTAATACATACCAAAATTTTTCATCAAAGCTTCGGCATGATGGTATTTTTATCAATTGGCAAGTGTGATCAGACAAACCGATATCCATAACCTCTTATATTGTTTGATGTGTAAATATGTTATCTATACATGTTTTAGAAACTGCTGTGATTCTAGTTGGTATAGAAACTGTTGGGTGTAGTTTATATGATCTAAACATGTTCAATAATAGTTCACTTTTATAATCTTTTTTCAGCAAATCTACATTAAAGTCGCCCACTACTAAAACTTTGTAACGATTATAAGTTTTAACCATAACTTTTCCTAGCAGATATTCATATTATTTACAAAAAATATCCACTACTATCCGGTACTCTGTATGCACATATTATTAAATAATTCAAAATTCATTTATTGCGGTTTAAATAACAATCATCATTATGGTTTTTTGATTCTCGTCAGATCATCGGGGTTTTAAACTTCAGATAATTTTTTTTTCGATTTACCATTGTCGCACATTAACCATATTTTTTGCAAAATAGGTTGGGGCTTAATATTATAAAGCTGAAGAATTTTTTGATTGTATGTTGTTTGTTTGAACGCGCTAATCTCAGGAACTACTGGTTCGATTCGAAAAATTCTTTTAGTGTTAGATTTGGTGGCTCAACGGTGTGGACTGTCGCCTTCCTACCGGGAGAGCTGAGGTTCAAATCCGACACGTACCAATGTGTTTTCGAATTTTCGAAAATATGTACGTTATCCGACGCTCTTACGGTGAAGGAAAACACCGTAAGGAAACCTTCATGCACGCCTGCGAAGAGATTCAAGGTTGTATGTGAAATTGCCCATCCGCACTGGGCCCGCGTGGACGACTAAGGCCTAATCACCCAATACGGTAGGCTCATGCCCCGGTGGGGACGTTTATGAGCTGATGATGATGAGGTTGGGCACCACCCACGGATAGCTAGATTACACACTTGCACTTTTAAGAAGTCATAATAAGTAGTTTTCCCGGAGTAAGTTGTCAATTTTCATTGATATGAAACATATATTCAGCATACGAGTAAATATGACAAAAACACTGCAAATTGTTCAAGTTTGTTCTCCTTGATGTAGACGTCGCGTTAATTTTAACTTATAACAGTACTATGCAAAACTCGTGCCCTTATATAAAATAGAAAAGCTGTGGAATAAAAACTAATGCTGATGCATAAAAAGCGGTAGTAGGATTGTAAAACGTAAAAAAACTTCATAAGGTAATTTTGTAGATACGTGTAATCTAATGAACAATAACAAAATGAATACATTTGTCGGCACCAACTTCCAAGCAAACTTCTGCGGCCTTGCATTGGCACTCACCTAGGCATGTGTGGCCCTTGGTTTGAAAAGTCTGACGACCGCTGGCCTATAGCCTTCCTCAAGTAATAAGCTCATCATCAACTCATTAAACGTCCCCACCGAGAGGCACGAGTCTACCCGTATAGGGTGATAAGGCCTTAGTCGTCCACGCGGGCCCAGTGCGAATTGGACGACTTCACACACAATCTTCGAATCTCTTCGCAGGCGTGCATGAAGGTTTCCTCACGATGTTTTCCTTCACCGTAAGAGCGTCGGATAACATACATATATTTTCGAAAATTCGAAAACACATTGGTACGTGTCGGGATTTGAACCTCAGCTCTCTCGGTAGGAAGGCGACAGTCCACACCATTGAGCCACCAAATCTAGCACTAAAAGAATTTTTCGAATCGAACCAGTAGTTCCTGAGATTAGCGCGTTCAAACAAACAAACATACAAACAAAGAAACTCTTCAGCTTTATAATATTAGTATATATTAAATTGCACCAATAATACTAATCACTCACGTAGCCTTTTATAACAAACGACAATCGTACTAGGAAATCTGTAAACCTACATATTAATTAATCCCAGACCCCAATAAATACCTGTTGGTCGCTAACCTATCGCCTGTTGCGTGAGGTCGGCTGTTACAAAATATTTCACACACATCTGACGTCCACACAATGGGCATGTTGGTTAGGACGCATTCATAGTAATAAAGAAAGGGGTTTCCATATACAATTTTAATAATAAAAAATACCTTTTTTGTAAAAACATACATATTATACATAGAAATCACCCAGACCCACCCACCCACACAAATGTTTGTATATCCCGAAGATCGAACCTGGAACCTTGGTGCAATAGTGTCAACCATTGCACCAAATGGTCACTATTTTTTTTACATGGAAATTTAAGATTTTTATTTGAAAATTAATTAATAAAAGGAAATTAATTTTGAAATTGTATGTGCTTTTATTTCAAAGTAAGTAATAAACGTTTAATTATTTGAAACAAATTATTTGATTTGAATGCGCCGGGTACATTGCAAAACACTACTATTTTACGGGACAATAAATTTTGCACTATATTTGACTCACTTAAAAAAAAATGTCCAATGTGACGACCCATTTGGTGTTGCGGTTGAGACGTCGACTGCAATATCAAGGGGCGGGTTCGATCCCCGGGCAGTACAAACATTTGTGTGCATGAACATGTCTATTTGTAATGGTCTGGGTGTTTTCTATGTATCATATGCATGTATTTACAAAAAAAATGTATATAAGTATGTTTATCCGTTGTTTAGTATCCATAATACAGGCTTCACGCTTAACTTGGGGCTAGATGGCGCTGTGTGAATGTCAGTGGATATTTATTTATTATTTACTATGAACACACCTTTAGGAGCCTGTAGTAATAGCGGACCGCGCAATTAACGTATAAACCTATCCGTGTGAGCTATGGCTTTATTTAGATGTATATGTGAAAATTTACAAGTCGGTGTTTGTATTTTATATATATGAGGTATGATTCTGAGCACAATTTGCTTTAATCTCGATATAAGATCGTCATCATAAACCTATAGCCCACTACGGGGCACAGGCCTTCAAATGATGGCTATTTTTATACATATCGCGATGTATAATTCTGAACACAATTTGCTTTAATCTCGATATAAGATCGTTACATCAGCCTATAACAATGATATTCTGTATGTATAAAGTAGATGGGTCAATATTTTTTTAACCTACATGTTGTTAAAATTTTACTCAAATTTAAAAAAAAATATAACGCGTTGTAGTCAAATCGTTTATGTTTTCTGACAGCTAAATGTCTATTTCATCTGAAAAAGTTGTTGGCCGCGAAGTTACAAATTATTATAAGATTTTCAAGGTCTTAAAGATTAATTGGGCTAATAATTGTACAGCTCCTCACAATATCTTTTATTTTTTGTATCAAATAGTTTAACTCCAATAACTTGCTAATTATTTATTACAATAATAGTGGAATTGTTCTTTTAGAAACGTACAAAGCAAAACTTCTGTATATAATAATAATTAGATATTTTTAACTTATACCACTCTGTCACAATTGCAGCTAGTTTGAAGTATATTTTTGCTATAATTCAATCATAACCACTTCTAGCACAGAACTATTAATGTCGTAGAGTAATTATAGTTAACTATTTTTATATGACGTTTCCGAAATTGTACTACTCATACAAAGTATAAAAAGGACTACATACATTGACAACAGGAGACATTATCGTGACAAAGTGGTAGAGTAGGTGACAGAGTTGTTATTCTTTAAAATATCAGGTTGTATTTTGAATTAAAATCGGTTTGAATATACTTATTTAGTAACATTTATTTTTTTTAACATAATTAAATATGTAACAGTCTTCAGCTTTCTTAATCGACACTTACATTTAATGAAATCACATTGCAGAACCTTTGGAATGGGAGATCAGTATTATATAATATAATTAAATTATAAGACTTTTAACTTGTCTCAAGTTAATAAAAAAATAAAATGTCCAACTTGACTGAAAAATTAAAATAAAAATAATATCATCATCAAATTACTTTCTCCACAAGCCATACTAGTCCTAATCAGTCTTACTTTTCGAACACTGGCAAGGTTCATCAATTTGAAAAACTGTCTTCTTCCTTTCTTAACACCTTTGGATTTGGTAGAATTTTAATCAAATCTTCATACGGAACATCCGATATGTCATTCTCCACTAATTTAAACAATCTTCCACTATCATCGACTGTTTTGAGGAACATCACCAGAACATCGCCTTCTTCGTCAACGTTACTTTTGCTAATCCAACGTATGTTATTGAACATTCCTTCACTTTTTACTTTAACGAGTACATGTAAACCGTCTTGTTATTCCTTGGATGTATGTCCTCAAGGTGAAGTGTTTCATAAGAAGTACTAGAAACGGCAATTGGGTTAGATGAATCTTTGTCTTATATGTAGCCAATGGCTGGTCTTCATCAGATGATCATCCGGGCCATACACAGTATCATAAAATTTTTCGAGGCATCCCAATTTTGTTCGTAATATCAGTGAGCGACAATCCTCCATCTCTTGAATTACAACGTCGTCTTTTCATTAGAAACAAGTGGTCCAAAATCTTGTTAATGTTGGATTCTGTTTCAGGCAGAGGCGAATAGTTTTAGGAACGTGACACGAACGAACTTTTCACAAAAACAACTCAGAAACCCTATAGTTTAAGATTCCACGAGTTTCTGAGAACTTTGGTGGATTTGCATGGTTCCTTTTAGTGGTAAATATATTGGAATAGTCGATGCTACGTTGTCTATGTCTTCGTCTGCCACCAAAACAATTTAATTTTGGTGGTATCTTTAAGGGAGGAAAAGAATTCTAACGCATTCCGATATCTTGCTCTTTGCTACAAAAGCATCACTGGCGTTTCAACGCTCCCACACCATCAGCAGCTCCCTTTCCATGTCCTGATTCAAAAAAATTCCAAGATATTTTACGAAAGTTATATTGTTCAAAAAACCAGTACGCCATTAGGTAAAAGTTAATCTTTTGCTTATACTGGGTCGCTGGTCCATCAGAAAAAATGTACAGTCGTTACAGTTGGATGATTTGTTTGAACTTCAGAGAGACTGGGTGAAGGTGAGCCCAGATCGCAGAAGTCATGGTTCTGATTAGACGACACAGAGCAGTATGAAGTAACTTGTTTTGTTTGTACTTCAGCAGAAAAATGGTACATACTGTATGCAGGGTTACTTGTTACGAGAACCACCAAATGATGAGACTGGACTTCGGAGTGGTACTTGCAGTTATAGTTTTCACTAAAATCTATATGCAAAGCTATTTCACTCTCTGTAAACCGTCGATGCACTGTCGATAAGCTTTATATTGATGTTTTATATTGTAGATATGGGTTTGAAAGTTTGGAGGACGCTCTCAAATTTTAGAAACACCTCTTTCGACTGTAAGCTTTTCAGTAACTGGTAAATTTTTTGTGATCTTCACTTTTTTCCCAAATTTTCCACTACTTCACTTTTTCTTGTCCACTGTCGTAAATCTACAATAGATTTCAGATTAGTTTTATCGTAATTTATAGAACGTTTATTGCCTCAGAACAAATTCCTTTCATACATGATTCTGAATTAACAGAACATACTAGTGTTTCCAGGACTGCATTCGTATCCTTTTGCATAATCACTTTATTCCTATGTAAAACATCGACAACATAGGTCATATTTACATGCAGCTTGCATAGGCAAGTGTCCCTTCCATCGACAGAAGGTGGTTTTACGTAAAATGGTCTATGTTTGTAAAGTAGCTGTAGTGACATTGACGCTACTATTTTCTTTTAAAAAGACTTTGTACAGATTTTCATGGAGTCCAATAAAAATCTTTTTTGCACTTTGTTTTTTCTGTGCGTCACAGTCTCCTTCTTCCCAGCTGTAGCTCTCGTAACATCATCACGCATAAAGAACTGTTGAATTTTCTGGACAAGATCAGTTTTTTGTGGCAGAACGCTTTTATACCTCAAAGGTCTGTCTACACCTAAGGTATCTCTTACTAATTGAGTCTGCAATCTAGATTCTTTTATAATGCTCGTTTGAAGTAAAGATTGGATAAGGCGTTTTTCTTTACGACTTTTAACGTTTGGTATCGTTCTTTAATGGCGTTGGAAAGGACACTATATTTGTTTTCATTCTTACTGTTGTTTTCATCTTTGTTCTTGCCATCTTTTTTGGATTTTCTGTACAATCTTTTCTTGTATTTTCGAACTTTCTTCTCTAATTCTTCTATTTATCTTGTAATCTAATATTATCTCTGTATAACTTTGTTCTATCTCTTTCATTCTCTTCCTCCCTTGTGCTAGATACTTCTGATTAGTTGGTGTTGCAGAATAAAGACGCATTTGTGGACTACTGGTATTGGTGATGAAGCCGGAGTGTTCAACAGTACGTTTTCAAGCATTTGTTTTTCTCCCTTCTTTTTTTATTTGTTGTTGCCATTTTCTTTCATCATACGATGTTCTCTCACGGTCATGTCAGCCACAAGCTTCTTACGAGCATGATATCTCTCGAGATCTTTACGTTCACTTCAGCTACCTTTTCTGATCATTTTTTCGTTTCTCCCGGCAACGCCGCTGTCTTTCTGCTGCTGTTTGCTTCTTTTTCGCATGATATTATCTGAATAAGAAAATATTTAAATAAGTATGTTTACATTAGAAAAATATTAGATAAACTTCATTCGAAACAGTTACCATAATAAGAACTGATCCTATTTCAACAGATTCTTATATTTCATGAGATAATATAAATATTGAATTCTTAGCAATTTTTACCTCTCCGTCACGTACTTTACCACTCCGTCACAATTGTTTGTTACGGAGTTGTAGCGTGACAGAGGGGTAAATCTCACTTACAAAAAGATAATATTTAAACGTCACCACAAATACAAAATCTAACAGGTTGGCATGAAAGTTTTATTATTACTTAAAAGTAAATTAATAAACAAGTAACTATAATTACATTTATGTCCATACTTGTGACGAAGTTGTCGCCGAATAAACACACGCACTTCTTGCTCCGCTCCGGGCGACTAACGCGCGATCTCTCGCCTGATAGAGGTAATCCCCGCGAGGGGGAGGGAAAACTAAACATCCAATCGAAGGCGACGAAGGGAGCCGCGTATGCGCGTCGTTCGAACGGAAAAACACGTGACGAATATACCTACTGAATCAGTCTGTAGTGAAAGACGAGAATTAAATTTTTTTAATTTTTATATTTAAAATTTTAAAAATTTGTATTCACTATAACAGATGGCCTATATTCTTCAGCATTAAATAATACTTTTATATTTGCTACTGTCTGTTTATTTTTCGTACTTATTATGAATTATACACAGACCAGGTAGCGGGAACAACTGTGATTTGTATGTATACACCACTGTCACGCGGATTGACGGCTCTGTAACGTATTTTTTAGAATAAAAATATAAATTATGATTTATTTTAACGTGTATAGCCGTTATATTTTAGTACAAAACATAATGAAACATGAATAATAGAAAAATACGATAATTATTGATAATATTATTTTATAACTGATGAAGACACCTTTATGTAGGTTAAAAAGAGAAACCAGATACGCCATCCGTGCCTCAAAACGAGCGCCGAAGAGAGTACAGTTTGTACACTTTTGTTGAAATTGTGTATGTGTGCTGTCGCTGCATCGGAAACACTTTTTCGATTGTTTTGTGAGCATATCGCGAATTCATATATTTTACATCATTGCCTATAACGGCCCAATACAGGTCACAGGCCTTCTATATAGGCTATAGGGAGATCAGGCCGTAATCCACCACGCTGGCCCAATGCGAATTTGTGGGATTTAACGACAACCATCCTTAAATTGTAGGCAGAACCAATGGCTTAGCGTGCCCTCCGAAGCACACAATAATATTTCTTTCCGGAAAATCGGGTGATTCAGGCTGGAATGTCCTTACCAAACTGAGAATTATCGCACCATTTGACGTTTCCCGCAGGATTCGAACCTACGACCTCCGGGTCACGCAGCGATCTGAGAAGCCAAACGCTACCACAGAGTGTGCCCGTTATTACATTAAGCTTAAAATTCAAATTATATCTCATTGAAAACATATTTACCTTGTATTATAGAATCAATGATGTAAAAAGTATTGATTGTGAGATGCTCACAAAATAATCGAAAAAAATGTTCCGAATGCAGCGACAGCACACATACACATATTTTGAATGAGCGTACATTCGGTGTTGCGGTTGAGAGTTCGGCTGCAACACCAAGGGTTTCGATCCCCGGGCAATACAAACATTTGTATGATCATGTCTGTTTGTAAAGTCTGGGTTTTTTATGTATAATATGTATGTATTTACAAAAAAATATTATAAAAGTATGTTTATCCGTTGTTTAGTACCCACAATACAGGCTTCACGCTTAACTTGGGGCTAGATGGCGCTGTGTGAATTTCAGTGGATATTTATTAAATATTATATTTTTTACTTAAACAAAAGAGTTACAAACTGTATTCTATTTGGCAGTTTGTTTTTGAGGCATGGATGGCGTATTTACTACCCTACCCTACCTTTATATAATACAGAATATCATTGTATAGAATAGTGTTTTTTGTAGAGCAGTTCAAATTCAAGGCCATGGATGCTTAAGATGCTCAACCAACTTAATACGCAGAAGTAATGACAACTGCCGTAAGGACAAGTAGTCCGGTGAAGCGGCTCACAACCGACTAATCTAATAATTTAATATGCAATTTTGTTCATTGCCCGGCTATTTTAACTATCACAATAGCACATCCATTGGATATCACGCTCCGAATGGTTACAAAAATCTGTCATAATATTTCAAATATTACACGATTGCTCGAACTAATGATGATTGATATAAAATGAAATGTGCTAATCTGAAACGGACGCTTTGCTCAGTACACAGGGTCGAAGGTTCAAGTCGAGATGGACGGGTTGACGTTCTATAAAAACAACTGTCTAAATTGGCGTTGGGGATTGCGGTTTTGTGTGCATACGGTCAGAACGCTCACCTGATGGTAGTGAAACGCCTGACCAAACACTGATAATGAAATTGAAATTTGAAATTGAAAATGCTTTATTCAAATAAATCTGTACAGATTACTTTGAATCGTCAAAACAGTATATATATATTTTTTTTATTAAATCTAATGACTCTACCACCGGTTCGGAATGTACCATCCAACGAGAAAGATTCCGGCAAGAAACTCGTGGGTAACTCTTTTCAATAATTGGTTTTACAGAGTTTGGTCAAATAACAAATTCTGTACAATTCAATTATATGCGTCTGCTCCTGGAACACAATGTAGGTAGACTAACACCACAAAAATTTTGTCTGTCTTTGACAGTAGTTGTTCTCCATCAATGCCTCTTCAAGGTCTCTTATACCCGGTAATATCTTAAAAAATTGGAAATAATCAAACAAAGTGACATTCACACGCTGTACACACTCCGTATCATCCGGCCATCTAATCCAACGTTCAACCACTAGTCCACGAAGACAGTTTAAATTGTATAAAAATACATTGTATTTTTGTACAATTCAAATCCTTATCCAAACCATTTTAACACGACTCCGCCTCAGCCCAAACATTGCTCTCTTCAAAACTTACGATTTTTGTACTGAAGCGTGACTTCAGTATTTGTTATATGTAATAGCGATTGTCCATGAGCTTCCCGAGCCTCTTCTCAGGGCTTGGTGATGTTCATGCTTTTTTTGTTCCTG